>JAOUQW010000030.1:5979149-5992450 GCA_028565825.1 Olivaichthys viedmensis | reverse complement strand
ATGTAATTGAGATTTTTGCGTGTGCTAATTGTTCTCGATTGTTCGCGAGTTCGGATCTCAAAGAGATTTTTGGGGAAAATAAGTAAAATGAAACTGAAACTCTGAAAGTATCTGAGGTATCTGTATCTGTCCATTAAGAAACATGTCGTAAAACTGTTCAAAAAACGATATGAACCTAAAATAAAGGAGTGTAGATGTGAGTGTGCATTCTGTTAATAAGGTATAGCCTATGTGAACAGAAGCCTTTTCAAAGGCTCTGTCTAAATTCTGTTGGCATCGGAGGTGCGAACATGCAACGAATATTTAATATGAAAAAACCTTCTGTCCTTTAAGTCCTAACAAGCGAACCAAATTGCCAGGTGGGTCCAGTGTCGGTACCTAAGCAAAAGGAATGATGTTAAAGTATATTTTAACTGTAACGGTTTTAACTGAGTGCTTGTGTGCTAATATGTTAATAAATGTTTTAGCTAGTATAATAATATACACAATTTAAGTACAATTATTGGAACACAGCCTGAGTGTGTGAGGCTGAAGGATTCAGAATTAATTAGCCAAACAACACTCTCAAAAAACCCTCTGTCCTCCATGGACAACATTAGTGAGGGGATTATATAAAAATAAAAAGGTAGCAACATCACTATGCAGTCAAGCAGTAGCAGCTTTAATGGCCTTGACTGCATAGACTGAAATAAAAGGGGACACCAATGTTTCAGACATTCTCCGTTGGGAGAAAAAATAACAAATTTTTTCAATGAATGTAGTTAATCATAAGGAACACTACGATTTTGAAGTGTGTTTCAGCTTTAAATGTTTTAACTGAGTGCTTGTGTGTTTATATGTTAATACATAAAAAAAGGTACCAACATCATTATGCAGTCCAGCAGTGACAGCTTTAATAGCTGAAACACTAAACGAAAAGGATGAAGACGTCCATTTTGTGTTTCTAAAACAAGAGGGGACTCTAGTGCTTCAGCTAGTCTCAACTAGGGAAGAAATTGCATTGCGATGTTAAAAAAAAAGTCCTGACAAATGAGCTGTACCGTTAGAAAGGCTAATGCTGACTCCATACATAAAGTTGCTTTATTCTCACCTCTAATAAGCTGTGCTCCGCTGTTAATGCCGATTCAGAACCGCAGAGGATAGTGTGCATGTTGACCTTGTCAACATCACTGCTTCTTTCTTATTCTTGATCCTATTAAGTATTATCACAGCTCGCTATTGTTTCTATCTACATGATCACAACACACACACATACACACACACCATGCAAACTCCTTATGCTGCCTCTGCACTGTGAGCCTCCACAGGAAGTCAGCACTCTCAGAGAGAACAGCAAATGTCAGCAGCACAGTCATTAATGTTGCGTGCCTTACACAACACACACACAAACACATGCTTAACCAAACGCAAAATGCACTTACTGTGGATCCACGCTTATTAAAGCATAGTCATTTAAAATTATATATGCATATAAATGTGATTAGTCACACAAGCACATACATATACACACACTCTAAAGCAAACAACCACTAACACGTGGCACTCACAGTAATTCATCAATATCATGGTCCATCCAAACATGGTCATTTAAAATCCCAAATCATACATACATGCACCAGAAATGTGATAACACACCCACAGACACACAAGTACAAACACAATTAATGCTTCTGTGGATTTTTCTCAGTGCACAGCCAGGCAGTTCGAGGCCGATCGATACTCCCAGCTGTGTGCGTGCTACTCTGTAGGTGGTGAGCAGCGGGAAGCTAACTAGTGTGCAAAATACAGGACGCAGACACTTGAAACTAAAACACACGATGGCAAATGCATTTCCTCACCATTCCATAAACATTTTGGCCCAAAAGAGAGCAGGTGAGATCGTTACCAATCTCTCACATTCTGCTTACTAAATTTTCAAGCCCCTTCTTTCATAAAAGCCTATAAAAACCAGAACTGCAACACAGAGTCATTTTCTTCCCCCAAGCTGCTCAATAACAGACTACAAACAGCACTATACCCGCATGGCAGCTATAATTCTTCACCATCAAGTGCAATTAGTTTTAGACTTTCAGTATCATAAGAGCTGTACATACTGTATACACTGTAATCTGTATATACTGCAACATGCAGATATTGTAATTACAGTCCTTACTACTCTCCATGCTGTACATGTCACACTGTATGGGAGTCGGTAGATACAGGTGCAAGCCAATTTATTTATCACCAAAATCATTATTGTTTGCCATCAAATAATTAACAATAAGTACTGAATGGCTTCGTATATGTATGATGATACTGACACAACAAGCATCGCATATTGTTAGGCCAATGATATGATGATGTCAATGATGATAATAATGCTGTGCACCCCCTATCCCTTTTATTTGTAGTGTCAGTTCAAGTCCATATAATAAGATCACTCTCTGTACATTCTCAGAATATATATGTATATATGATGTGATAATAATCACCCTCTGTAAAATTACCAAAGCCACAAGACCCCAGATTGTGTCACTACTCAAAGGCTTTTAGCACCACTATGAGGTCTTCTCTTTCTTCCATTCCTTTATGAAACACACACTTACACACACCAGTGGCATAGCCAGAATTTGATTTTGGAAGGCAGGACTGGTTATAAGTCTGGGGTGGGGGGTCCAGTAGCACACAATAGCGCTTAGGCTGCCTATGTGATCTCAAGAAAAATAAGTTGTGATATGTTCACACAAAAAAGGGCAAATAAAAAACAATCCATGGCCTCTCTGGGCCTTAAGATCCTTACTTTAGAATGCAGTATATATTACAGTGAAGTTTAATCACTGTCATATATGGACTGAAAATGTCCTGTGGACTCCAATGTTCCCATTTGGCAACATGCACATTTCACTAAATAACAATAACACAATTTTATAAACACAAGACTTGCAACATGAAAGACAATTCATTGCCTAACAAAGACTAAGTATTTTTCCTATACCGCAGAAATATGTTAATTTGTGAAAAGCTCTAATAAGAAGAAAGATTCGGAGGGAGATGACTTCATCCAAGCACTTAACTGGTACAACTACACCCTACCTATTCTAAAAAAAAGTATCAGTATTGCTGATTTGTGAATATGTTTTAAATGCTCCGAAAATTTTAGAGAAATGGTATGTTGTCATATGGTAACAACACACTGTAGAAGGTTACAGTGAGTCCGCAGTTTATGATATATATGGCAAGGTTCTATCATTAAATGAACCTAAATTAATGATCTTCATTGAGTGAATTTAAATGTTTTAGCTGTGAAAAATTAAAAAAAAAAAACATTTACAATTGTACAGCATCAAGTGTACAGTATACAAAATGTAACATAAATAATGAATAGATCAATTTACTGCAGTCAGTCAGACTTTTGAAGCAAAGCAACAGCCCTGTCCAACACTCGTACCACGAGTCAATATTAATTTCTGTTCTGTTATTTATGTGATCACAAAAGCTTGGGGTGATTAGGAATGCAAGACCTGTTTGTTTTTGTGGGGGGGAAGAAAAAAGAAAAAACAAGATGTACTCTCAATCTCAAACACATATATAAAAATACAGGTCTGCAATAAAAAAAAAAAGAATGAAGTTGTAATTAATCATATGAATGAAGTTCTAATTAAAGCTACAAGTGCTAACCCCACCACTCCCTTTAACCTTAACCATTCCTAATTTTACACAACAATTGTATTCTGTGAATTAAATCAAATTTGCGGACATAAATTGGTGTTGTAAACAGACATGATCAGAGCGCTCATAGCGGCTATTAACAGGTTGCTTTTGCTGCTTTGTTGAATCTATGTCTACATAAACGTTACCAAATTATTCAGAATTCCCCTGCCACTCTTAGCATATGGCCACTTGGACCTCTGCTGGCCTTTACACTCTGCTGCATCTTGATGATAATGTAAGCCAGTATTTTAGTTACACACACACACGAACACACAAACCCGAGTTTGCAGTTGGGAGACTGTGTTGTAAAAAACAGCTTTCATGTTTCAGCACTAGCCTCTGACTGGAGAATGAGTTATAGCATGACCCTGAGTTATAAAACAAGAGATATGTAAAGACGCCAACATAGGAAAGTGTGTGCTGACACTGCACAACTGCCAGTTTGTCCCTCTTGTCCATCACTCTGTTCTCTTTTTCCCTCAGCAACATTTTTTAAAATCACTTCTTGGCTAATTAAGACCTTTGAAAAGGGAAAGCACAAACAGTATCCATCAAAGAGGGGAAAAAATTAAGTTAGTAGATAGCAGTAGTATGGTAGTAGTAGATGGAGTAGTAGATGCAGAGCAACAAAACACCGGCAAGTGAAAGCAAGTGACAAGAGCGACGCACAACAGAGGAACAAGCTGTAAAGGCGGGTAATGTCAACATGTCCATCTGGGGACAGCAACACACACTGACATAGAAAAGCCATTTGATACCACAAATCAGCCAAGTATAGATTACATAAATGCCAAGCAGTCAACTAACGATTAGCCCAACAGACATCTAACAAGCCAAAATTAACCTCCAGAGGAAAGAACCGAAAGGAACAGCAAGAAACATCACACACACACAAGCACATATGCCACCAACAGATCACAATGGAGCTTCAGGCAGTTTATGCAATGTATGCGTGAAAGTGCAGATCATTAACCATATAGATTTAGTTACATCACAAGCACTCTCACGTACACAATATTTTTCTTTCAGAACATGGTGTACAGATGACACCAATATTATAATTAACCAATGTTTAAATATCCACTATGGAACTTTATTCAGGGTTGCCAGGTCTGCGTGATAAATTCAGCCCTGGTTACCAAAAATAGTTGGTCCTAAAGGCCTTAAAATGGTCTCATATTATTACATACAGTTTATTGTCATAAATAAAGTACAGCTATGAGAATGAGTAGATTCACTGATGTACAGCATAATACAATCATAAAGCAAAAGTAGCCTACTACTTTTACTTCATATACATTTTACTGTACTTACATTACCTTATTTTTACAGATAGATAATTTTACCTGTTAATTACTACATTTTTATCATAACCACAGTACATGCATGTGTTATAGCCTATGCATTCACTGTCTGCATTTAAGAAATCAGCTTAGCTATGTGACTTAATAGAAAGAAATAGAAGATTTATATAATTAATCTAAAGTACGCAAAATGTTTGGTGTATTGACTTATCTCTCCTCTCTCTCTCTCTCTCTCTCAAACACACACAGAAGTTTAACACAGGCCAGTCAAAATAAGTCAGATGACATTGTCTGGTTGACTTTGCTTTTTGTCTGTGTATGCAAAAAACCTTACAAGCACATTTTTACAGCCACACTCTAGCTTGGAATGCTTCCTACTTTCCAAACAGCAATATCTACATTACACAGGCTCACAGTGTGTGTGCGTGTGTGTGTATGTGACAACAAACAATGGAGATTCATCTATTTAGACCCTCGTAAACAAACGGCCTCTCCAGCACGGTGACTGCTTTCACATCTATCCCGCTGCTGGGATAAATAATACACTCGAGAGAATATTCTCACATTACGGAAAACACATCCGTCATCTCACATCCGTCCCTCTAAACATATTCATCAGTGGGGAAAATGGAATCGTACACTAGTCATGGATACAAACGTGATTTATTGAACCACCGGAAAAGCACTTTTTCAGGGTATGGAAATATAAAAAAGAAAAAATAGTTATTGATATCAAATGTAAAACCCCATCGCTGTGCAAGCATGTAATGTAGTTTTATCATCAGAGAAAACAGAAAGTATGTTAATGGCCATGACTTGCATGTCACGGCAAGGTGCTCTTTGCCAAATTGTATTTTCATTTAACTGAAAATAGGATATACATTTGATAATGTAACACTCTGATCTATTGGAACTGACATTGGTATACCTTAGGCATATTTGGACTTTGAGCTGTTTGTGCTGTCATGGTGAATGTTTTGTAGTAGTAACTCAAGGTGAATGCACTTGTGTTTTAATCTTGAAAGTGATTTGCCACTTATAGGACAAGCATGTTGCTCATAATATACGCAGTCCAGAATGGTGAATAATGCACAGATCTATACCTTGAGGAAACAAAACAATGACTTCATATGTGCAACACAACTCAAGACTCAGTACTTTACTGACACCTGTAGAACATAGAACACTCTTTTGAGAATAACAATGTCCACATTCTGAACAGAAAATATAACTGGCTTAAAAGAGGAGGCTCTATATGTCAAACTGAAACAACCATCTCTGAACAGAAGGGAAGGATCAGATACACCAATTATCTTCTACTTACATGCCGTCGTAACATAGTTATACGCCAATTCACAACTCCAGACCCCAATGTCATGTCAGTCTCATTATGTCAGATGTGTGATTAAATGTTATGGAATCTCTCAGCATTCAGTAGAATGGATGAAGAACCTCAGGTGAGTGGTGAAAGATCTTCAAGATTAAAACACAAGTCAAATCACCTAGAGTCACCTATTACCTACTACGAGGCATCAGAGTTTTATTCTCTATTCTAAAGAGACCAATATAAATCAGGTTTCTAACATAAATTTTTAACAAAAATATATTCCCATATACCAAATTAAGTGCTCACAACAAAGAAAAAAGGTTATTTCTCTCATATGTCTCGCTCAAATGATCGACCATCTATTTTTGGCAACCAGTCCTGTAAATGAGGTTTTAGGTCTTGCTGTTGCCCTCCTGTGGACAGAATCAGTAGTGACAACTGCCATTGATTGCAAATCTCACAGGTTCTACACCCTGTAATTCAGTAGTGTTTAGCTTCCAAGTGGGTGTTTGAGTCTGAATGTGCTATCCAACATGATTCATACCTGCTCCGTAGCTAAATTTTAGCTTTCTGCTTAGTGAAATATATATAAAGGCAGTAGTTTCACTGTTATATCAGACCAACACCATATTGGCCCCTTTTTCCATTTCATAGCAGCAGTAGGTTTATTTGACGCACAGCGACAGACCTCAGCAGGTTTATAGGCATTTTCTAATTAGCCTTGCAGATTAAAAATTAAAAATTAAAAAACAACACCTCACCATATGTAATCGCCATAGCAATACATCCACTGCATTTCTCACAAACAGTATTGATCGGGTACCCTTTTTATTTGATTTAAGAGGGTTTGTACCCCTCCTGTTTTATTAGGAAGGCTATACCAGACGCATAATCACTATACATAGATTTAACATTACCTTTACAATTAAATTTTCACTGAAATTACAGAATAAATATATGCACATTTTTCTTTTTCAAATCTTTGTGTGAGAGAGAAAACATTAAAAGTGCTTCCTACAAAGCCGTTAGTGGTAATATCCAGAAGCATGGTTGTCTTAAGAAAGTGCGTTAAATTCCATAAAATCTTGAGCGTCGTTTTGTATTCACAAACATTGATCCTTGGATGCGTCTTTGCGAGAGGACTCCTGATGTCTGTATTTGATAATATATATAAAATAAATAGACCACCAAATAGTAATGCGTTGCACAGTATCTCTATTGAAGGTGAAGTATCTGTTATTTTCAGCAGTGCCACCCCTGCAGTTGAATGCATGCAGCAAACTGCAATATTCTACAAACTGTGCCAGGCCTTTGGGCAAATATCCGAATGTGCATGAGACAGAATAACCGTGAAGATGTGACGCTTCTCCCGCAGTCGTGGTAATGCTGCGTCACGCTCTCCCGATGCCTCCCAAAGCACAAACAAATCTGTTCTGTATAAAAATAAGGGTCATAACATTGCTGGCTACTCTGAAAAAAAAGGCACTTCATTGAATATCTGAGTATGGCCTTTCCTCCAAAGCAATTTGGGGGAAAACATTTTTGTGATATATGTATATATTATATATTTATATATATATATATATATATTTATTTATTTAAATTATCATGCTTTTTCAATACTTTTGTAGTGGTAGTGGTTGGGGGGGGGGGGCGCTATGTATGGAAGTGAGCTTACTCTACGTCATCAGAACCTATATGATTTCTCCAACACTTCGAGGTAATCCGGCTTGGTTTGGAGTTTGGCCCTTAACTCGAGGTATTCGTTTTGGGTTTGCTCTGGTAATCCCTTCCCCCCAGTGAAAAGAAATGTTTCTTTTAATCTGGCGTCTTGCTGCAAGTCCGGGTATTGCATTCCTGGAGGGTGCGCATGTGCAACGTGCATGTCCTTTAATTTTGGAACGGTGCCATAAAGGCAGTCTACAAACCCAACGGTTGGAGTCGGTCTCTGGCTGTCAATCACTGTGGGGCAAAGCATGCCGTTTTCGTGAAATCCTGTCACGTCTCCAGACTGATTGACTGTGACAATGGTGTTAAGTTGAGAATTGGACACAGCCATTGTCCATTCCTTCTCTTTCTCCATCAGAGTTCGATAATTACTGCTGTTTTCCTTGGTCTCTGCAAACCGTTCTCCATCTATCTCACCTTCACGTGGTTTGTAAATGGGATTGTTGCACATCTGTGTAACGGGATGAGGGATGTAATCATAAACATGGCCGGAGGCAGGTTTCTCGGGTGAGGAAGTTTGTTGTTCCTCAAATATTCGGCATTGCATCTGGATCCCGGTCAGATCCACCACTTCTTGTCTCTTCTTGAAGGGGAGTTTCTTTCGCCTCCTTAGAACGAAAGCAAATAGGCCAGCGGCCACAAACACAGCGGAGATGAACAAGAGCAAGAGGCTGAGGATGAGCACCGAAAGTGGCACGGCTCCTGTGGAGGGCGCATATCCTAATCCAGAGTCGCTGGTGGAAGTGACATCGTTAGTAAGGCCTGGAGAAGCAGCAGCGATTTTCAGTTCTGGGCAGACGAGCTCGAGTTCAAGGGTGCGAAGGTCCTTGCCAAAAGCAAACTCAGGAGTCTTGCAAATGACTTCCCCAACCATAATGACGGAGCTCAGTTTCTCGATCCACTGCTTGAGTGGAACAATGTCACATGAGCATTCCCATGGGTTTTGGTGCAGGTCAATCTGTACAATGGAGTCAAGGTGCTCCAGCACTCCGCTCACGGGCAGATACAAGAAGTAGTTGTTGCGTAGATTCAGCCTAGACAGGGAGGTACCAGCAAAAGCTTCGACGGGAAGCGTTCGCAGCAGGTTGTCATTCAAAAAAACCAGCTGCAGGTTTGGCATCAGGCTGAAAGTGGCCGGCTGAATCTCCCGAATAACATTGTACTCTAAATAAAGGTAGCTGAGCATCTGGAGACCGCGGAACATGCCCGGAGTCAACCTTTCAATATCATTACCGTTCAAGTATAAACTTTTCAAATTGGGCAGGTTGATGAAGGCACCTTCTTGAACATATGATATCCGATTGTTACCCAAATGGAGTAAATCCAGACTGGAGAAGTTCCAAAAATCCGACCTGTATATTTTCTGAATTAAGTTCCCACTCAGATACAGTTTTTTGGCATTTAGTGGCCGTGGCAAGAGCTCAGAGATGTTGTGAAAACCTTTCTCTTTGCAATTGACAGTAAGTCCCAAGTCGTTAATGTGTAAATTGCAGATACATCCCGTCGGGCAGATTATTGGAATAGGCGGTCTGGTTTGATAGCCAGGGATTGGGGGTTGGTTTGGACCAGGATAAAGGCTTCGTGGAGTTGGTGGTGTTTTTGTTGGTCTGGGTCGTTTCGTTGGCTTAACATGTCTCTCTCTGTACTCTACTGAGGAGGCAGTATTATGGAAGGATGACAACATGGATGAGGGCTTGGTGGGCCACGTGTTCTCATTACTGAAAGGTAGCTTGGGGATGCCGAGTTTTACCTCTATCTCAGCGTCAGAGAGCAGGGGGCAAAGCTCGCTCCTTTTGATCTCGCGGAGATCCTTTCCATGAAAGTGAAATGGATACTCACAAGTGATGTCACCCACCAGAGCCGTGTATGGTATTCTCTCCAGCCACGTTTTAAGCTGTACGATCTCGCACACGCAGTTCCATGGATTTTCCTCAAGCTGAATCTCCATTAGGCTACGGCCCACATACTCCAATGTCCCCTTATACGGAAGAGTCTTTAACCGATTGCCACGCAAATCAAGGTGCGTTAATGACACAGATCTGAATAAGAAATTGGGTAGCATGGGTATCAAATTATCATTCAAAATAAGCACTCTAAGTTTGTGCAGGTATCGAAAAGCACCGCTTTCTATTCTCTTTATGACGTTGTAATCTGCCTGAAGGTATTCGAGGCTCTCAAGTCCAAGAAAAGTGTCGTTTCTGAACACCTCCAGCTTGTTCTCATGCAGAAAGAGCTTTTTCAAAATGCTCAGCCCATTGAATGCGCCGGCATGAATGTCCTGCAGCGCATTGTTCCCCAAATTGAGTGACACAGCATTGTTGAGGTGCAAAAAGCTGTTAAAATACAGCTTGCGCATGGAGTTCCTCTGCAAATTAAGCTTAAAGGGCCTCGTCCACGACTGGGAGATCTGACTGACATTTGTAAATCCTTTGCTGTCGCAGTGCACGTGAAAAATGCCCTCCTTGACTTCACAGTAGCAAGGGTCGAAGCAAGGTTCGTCTATTTCCTCAGACTCGTCCAGCAAGGGGATTGGCGTAGTCCACCCTAAAGCTATTGTGCTTAGCAGGGTTACCCACAGCATCCTTCCTCCAAGACCTGATGAAGTCACGGCTGAGAGCCACTTCACAGCACTGAAACAGATATAGAGAGGGAAAAATCAGAGATACAAGTACTTAGAGAGAGGCTTACATTTACTTAAGTACTAAAATTTACTAAAAGTACTTAAATTTGTGGAAATGTTTGAGGGATTTACACACAATTTTCTTTCAGGACAGTGACACCTTCAAGCTTCCCCTCCCTCCCTTATCATGAAAATATAAGAGATAAAGATCATGTATGCATGAAAGCCAACACAGAAATAAATAAATTAAGCACCTGCATTACAATGAACATCATGATGACGTGATGTTCTAGTTCTGCTGGGACAAAGTACACGCCCATGTTTACGGCTAAATCATTTGATTTTCTGGAAGGTCGCCCATATTTTTAGTTTGTCAGTGACGATGCATTTTTTCATAGCACAATTGTTCTTTACTCCAATTAATCATGTTGGTCTTCGCATCCATCAGATCAGACAGCGGCTCTCATCTCCTTTCGCTCTATCTATCTCTCATTCTCTCACCCACCTCGACGCGCACACACACATGGTTAGCGGGACAGAGCGGACATTTGGCAACTTAATGGTTCTGGCAGTGCTATGCATCCTGTTATCCACTCTTCTGATTTTACAGCAGAAACACATTTATTGAAAAATCTCACAATGCTCAGGAAATTCGATAGATAGATAGATAGATAGATAGAAAAATAGATAGATAGATGTACCTAGTGATGGTCGCTTTCCCAAAAACATCTCCTATCATGCATATTTAAGTCTCTTTGCTTTTCCACACACTGAACACACTTAATTAGCTATCGGCACATTAATGAAGACACTGATAGACGAGAGCTGCTCAATGTGTTACAGTGTCAAACGCTAGTAAGTGTGCTACGGTCCCAAATGCTGAGCTCAGATCCCGTTGACTTTTGATCAGAAATGTGCTCTCAGAATCTATGAAAGACTTCCATTAAGCATCCGTGCGCAATGGTGGAAAAATGGTAATTGCTGCCTTGGATGAATAGCACACTTTGTGCCAGGCAGATCCTATGCCTCGGCATGTGTGTGTGTGTGTGTGTGTGTGTGTGTGTGTAGGATGCATTCCCAAATCCAAATTTAAATAATTGCCAAATTATATGATTTTACTTCTATTGCAGCAGGTACCTACTCTGGGTTTTTTCAATGGCTCCAACTTTACATCTCCTGCGCCGGGATGGAGGTGGAGACGGGCGCTCCAGCGGGTTTGGACTGGAAGGAGGCATGCACTGAAACGAAAACCAAGAAGCATCTTCTTTCCATAGAGTCCACTAACAACAGTATATCTCCATATCATATTGCACATGCATTATAACTCCGTAACACCTTTTGGTATAGGCTAGAAAATCTAACCTTTGTAAAATGCTGATATCAAAGGATTTTGTTGCCAAAATACAAGCATCACTGCAAAATACTGAAGACTAAAAAAGTATTTTTTTGCTGAGATTAACGAAACCCGATAGAGAGGTCCTTTCAATGGCAGAAGTGAATGAGCAGAGAGCAGGTTTGGATTAAAAATAGAGACCAAAATGCGTTCATCCTCCCACATCCGAGGATTCGGGGCGATACTCACCTCTTTTCCTAATGGACTTCAGTAGCTTCCACAAAAAAACAGAGTTTAAAGATTTTTGGACCTCTCCGTCTTTGGCATCATCTCCTTGATTCCTCTCTCTCTCTCAATCTCTTCTTGCTCTTTCCAGGCAAACGACGTGAAGTGAAGACGTGATTGGAATGCAGTGTCCCTTTTATTTCTCTCCTTCGTTAGGTTGGTTTATGGTTGCAGTTCGGATGCAGAAGCAATGGACATGCAGCTTAATTCATATCTGTAGTGCAGCATTGGTATCACTTCGGTGTGGAATCGCACAGAGGAGACGTGCTACAACGGCGAGACCTCGCTGTGAAATGAGCTTGAAGGAAAGCGAGCAAGCAGGAGGGAGGACGAGAGAATGAAGGGAGGAGGAGGAGGAGGAGGGAGTGCATCAGCCTCTCTCTCTCTCTTTATTGCTCCTCTCTCTCTCGCGCGTGCTCTCTCTGTCGACTCTGCATGGTTATATATTTGGTTTAGATCAGCGCATCGCATCTCCAGGCAAATTCACTCGTGATTTTATTCTGCAGGCAAATTGGTGTCTGTTATGTTAATAGATCTACAGTTTTTAGTTTAATTCTATTCTATGTTATTTATTCAGCACTATTCCAAAAGGATATACAGCTGTACGAGATCTTTCTATCTTTCTCTCTCTCTCTCTCTCTCTCTTTCTCTCTGGGTCTGGTTTCGATCTCTCTGCAGCAGACTGAATTCATGAAAGGCTCTCTGTCTCCACAACGATCTCGCTTCAGCAGGTCTTTATTTTCCGAGCTCGTCCTGTAGTGGGCGACCGAGATCTGCGACTCCACCTCTTTTCCTCAAAAACACACACACACACACACGGCTCTGTAATCACATTACATAGGCTAAGTAATATTCATGCAAGATTATGAAGGAAGTATCTTTCAAGAGCCACATTTAGGTAATAATAATAATAATAATAATAATGATAATAATAATAATAATAATAATATCTAGGATACATTAAAACATGAACATTATTCTTTTTTAAAGGCTAAACAGTCTTTTTAAATGACT
>JAOUQW010000030.1:5962829-5973137 GCA_028565825.1 Olivaichthys viedmensis | reverse complement strand
GTGAGCCATATGAAATTTTCTGATTTGGCTGACTCCTGGTAGAGATGTGGCTGTGTTGTGGCATTGCTCTGGCTGTAGCGACGTGGGCCAGATTTGGCCATCATTCACTCCCATATGTGGGCCAGAGGACAGCTGCTTATGTGGCCCACATCTAAGCCAAAATGAAATTTGCTGACTGGGGTCATTTTGACCATTTTGAAATTTTGAGATATAATAGCTTTGAAGAAATATAACCCCCATGACTACCAGTCCCTGACTTTTATTAAATTAGTGCATATTTCAGTCCGACATTATGAGATAAATATTACACAGCACAAACAGATTCTGAGTATTTCTACCTCTTAAGGCCATAGCGGCCATTTTGACCGTATACATTATATACAGCGTCTTATCTCAATAACTAACTTGCTCTTTTTATTCCAGTGAGTTGGATGTTATCTTGACAATGGTTAGCTTATTCAGTAGCCCATTCACTTCATCTGGTTTACCTCAGAAAACATTTGAAAAAATAGACAAATATTTTACGAATTACGAAGGTGGGAGACCCACACTATGGACAGTTTACCCCATAACCATGTGTTACATTATATGGATTTCTTTTTGGTATACTAAAAAATATTTTTGCTTTTTGTTTTTATTAATACCTAATTTAATATCAAGCAGTTTGTAGAATAATATTATCTAATTTCCTGTCATGGATAGTTTTAGCCATTCAGTGCATGCATTTAGCCATTTAGTGTGTTTTACATTGACATAAAAAAAACATTCTCTATGCAACAAAACCTTATGTTTAAATTGTATTGTTCTTTGTGTTAATTTTCACAAAAAAATAATTTGAAAATCGAAATGTTAGTAGTGTACTATATGTTGGCATACTAGTACTGCACACTTATTAATTAATAAATAATGATAAAAACATAGATTTTACATTTGTCTGACGATTCTTATGACCTATCTGAACATAATAATAATGGGTTTTTTTGTTTAGGTTTTTTTCTTTTTTCATTTTTCAAAATGGCCACTATGGCCATTCTGGTAGTTATGGAATTCTGGCCTTTTAAGTGTTAACTCTTCTCGTATCTGTGCATGTGTGCCTGGTTTATAGTTTCACTTGGCTGCCAAGCATTCAGTTGATGCAACCCCTTCTGTTAGATTTACCTCTAGTGGGAAATCAGAGAAGCAGTCATCTAATCCATTGAGTCTGATTTGCCCTTGAGTGCTTTATGTGCAAAACACATACACAAACTTTGTCTTTCCCTCTTAGCAATCTTCCCTCTTAGCACTCTTCCCTCTGTCTGATCCACCTGCCATATGCCTGATTCTCTTGCTTATTCACGTAGCTTTCAAACAGTACAGACTGAAAGAGAATTTAAAAACTACATTTCCCATGAGTCTCCACATAAGCCTTATGTTCTGTTTGGACTTTCTGTTGTGTTCAAATAGGGCCGTGGTTGCAATAAGATGAATGGCACACTGTTTTGATATTAATGACTTCGGACATTTAATTTTTTTGATAGCTCAAACTGACACAATGTTGACATCTCTCAATATGGCGGAACCATTGGCTAACTAAACAAGTAGGTTTTCACCCTAGACTTTGAAACTGGTCTGAGTAACAAACACTAACAGGAAGGATATTCCATAGCTAGGGGCCTTTGTAGTAAAAAGCTCTGCCCCTGCTGTAGTTTTCATTATTCTAGGTACTGATAAGGAACCTGCACCTTTTGATTGAAGCAAACGTGGTGGATTATAATAGACTAAATATTTGCTCAGGTACTATGGGGCAAGAACATTCAGTAGCTGTATTTTATAATCAATGCAAAAATTTACTGGCAGCCAGTGTAGAGTCGACAAGATAGGGGTAATATGATCAAACGTTCTGGTTCTAATAAGGAACAATTGCTGCTGCATTCTGGACTAACTGGACCTTGTTTATGTGCCTACTGGAACATCCAGACAGCATGGTGTAATAGTAATACAACCTAGAGGTAATAAAGGCATCAAAAGGTTTTTCTGTATCCTGTAACGACATTATATTTCTTAGCTTAGAAATGTTTCTGAGATGGAAGAAGGCTGTCCTTGACATTTTATCTACACCAAGGTTTCGGCACTACACATGATGCAACTGAAAGGCCATCGACAGTTACCATATAATACGAAGGTTTACTTTTAACGGACCATAGCACAAGTAAAAGTACTTCCGTCTTGTATAAATTGAGTAGCAGGAAGTTACTCAGCATTTAATGTTTAATGTCCTCTACACATGCCTCAACTTTATTAACGTGGTGTCTATCATCTGGCTTGGTTGATACATCAACTGTGTGTCAGCTTAGCAGTGAAAGATAATACCATTTTTATGAATAATTGTACCCTGTGGCAACATATATAATAAAAAAGGAGTGGCTCTAGCGTAGAATCTTGTGGAACACCAAACTTTACTTTTGTATGCACAGAGAACTCAAGTGTATCATTAACATTTACACTCTGATATGTATCAGTCAGATAATTGGCTTGCCTTCATTGTCTCTGCGCCTTTACATTGTCCGTATACAAGATGTAATGGCAACATGGTAGCTAGATAAACCATTAGCCTCTGCCATTAGCTTACTTATGCTTGGCGCCCATATTTTCCAGTTGCCTAGAAACAGTATTGTGTGCACACTTTCCTATGTAGAAAGCACAAATTGTATTTGAACGCACCTATTTTACTAAAAGTGTTACTAAATAATTTTCCAACATAGAAATTGTGCTGGGCTCCGTTTCCCCTCTAATAAACAGGAAAACAAACATTTAACAATCATAGTTTTATTACAGTCATTTTGAGCTAAGAGTAACAAGAAATAAATGCGTTATAAAATGCAGGTTGTAAACTTAAACAAAAAAGGTGATGTTAATGGCTCTTTTCTTCACTCTGTCTCTTATTTCCACTTCCACTTGTGTTGAACATGGGAAGGGTTACTGGGGCTCCATTTCCATCAACATTGTTTATGTTGCTCATCATGACGAAGATGAAGATAAGATGCATAGGGTAATTTAAAATAAACATTATAGTTGCATTGCTATAAAATGCTATAACCATGGGACAGAGCATTGCTAATTAGTAAACAGAACAGGAGAGTGAAGTAAGTGGAAAATTAGACTTCTCCCAAAATACATTCAAGTTTGCACTTCAGGTTTTTCCACAGAGGGGAGAGACCTGGACTTAACAGCACTCAATTTCAATTTTAGCTGGATAACCTCCTCCTTCCCATGATTCCTCCTGAGTCTCAGTGCTGATGCTCTCTTTCAACCATCACTCAAACGAAACGAGAAAAGACAGGAATGAGGTTTTGGTCGTGTCATGTATGTTGCTCCTGAAGATTCAACGTGCTAATATTGTTTTAGAGGAAAGCCTCATAAGCTGCCCCAAAATGCCTGGAGGTGCATCAGCACATTTGTATAATGTTTATTATTTGTATAATAGGCCACTATGGGATTATAAAAACCCTCTGTAAGATTTTCTCATTTATGAATGCACTTTATAAAAACACATTACATATCACCAAACAATCAACCAATAAAATCTCATTACAGCATCTTCCCACACGGTTGTAAATGTTAAAAAGAAATGGTGTTCTATGTGTGTATTTTTCTACATATTTCTGGGGGCATTGCGCTTGCGTCAAGTGGCAAATATTAGGTAAGATTGCGTTAACATTTAATTGATTTTGCAATGTTCCCCACATCCATCTGGTTTAAAAAGCTACTACTGATTAACATAGGATTGTATTGTAAGCAGCACAGTGTAAAGGTCGGTTACAGCATCAATGTGACGACCGTCATGGCAATAGTGGAACAGGTGTGCGGCAGACAGAAAACACGGCAGCCAGTCTCTGGATTGCTCTCTCTCTCTTGCTCTCTTTTTATTCTGCATACAGACAGCAATATTTCAACATTGTATTAGATGTTTTCAGCAGCTGCAAGTCCTCTTCTAGCAAATTATGTATTAGAGTTTGCCAGACTATGGCAAGTGCGAGGAACAATTTAGTGCAGCTGCGCATAACAAGCAGAAACTCAACGTACTCCAAACTCTACATCCACAAAAACAATGTATGAAACATAACCATCAAAAATACATAAACTATAATTTTGGTGGAATTCACAATAAATACCATGAGACTATTTTTAACTCTGTTACAATAGCCACGGTGCAGAAGCGGTGCAATGACCTTTCCTTGCATTTGTTGTTACAAGTACGTTGGTGTGTAAATGAGCTGGATTGTTTTTGGGTATGCTGTACTATTGAGGTGCAATGGCTCGACTCGTTGCCTATTTTCAGCCTAACTTGACATTTGGAGTGGTGTCTATCGACTTGAGTCCTGGAGACTCCTGCACTGTGTTTTCCCTGCTCTAGTACATATCATTGGCTAATTGTCAACCCCTTCTTGAGCTAAATCAGATGTGAGTCTCAACCTGATACCACTCTGTCAATGTAAGATAAAAGAGCCCGGGGCTATGCGAGTGCAGGCCCTGAGTTGTTGCCAAAAAAGGAACTAGCGTGGTTGACAGAAACAGCACAGCTTGCAGTCAAGCAGCTAACTTTTCGTTAACTTTTGTATCAACATTATGGCATTATGGAGTTACAAATGCTCCACGTGGAGCGTTGGCTTGTCAGAAAAGTCTGCCAAGATTAAATTAAATTCAAAATACACTGTTATTTCATTTATTTATGGTCAGCAAAGACCATTTCAGTTTACGTTCTGTCCGTGCGTTTGGTAGCCATCGTTTGTGATCAAGTTACTAGGACAGATGCTGTCTAAACTTGTGGGCATGTCCTATCTTTAGTCTACTGCCGGTTGCCACAGTTTCATTGGTAGTGCTAGGCTAGTGCTAATTGGTAGTGCTAGCATTTGCTACACAAATGGCATAGCTAGTTACAGAGGATAGGCAAAACCACCCATTTGACCACAAATCAGATGTCTTCCCGCTAATTATACAACACTTAGTTCCGACCACGCAATCTGATTGGTCATAAAGAGGTTTTTTCACCAAATCTGTATCATTCCGCTGACCACTGGTTGCTAATTAATAGCAACGGTCACGCTGTTTTAAATCAATAAACCTTTGGTCAGATTCAGCAGAAGAGTGTGACAATAATAATAATAATTTTATCATCATCATTATTATTAAACAGTAGCCTAAGCTGTAACTTTAACCATTGAGTAATGTTCTAAATCACAAGATATGTTTTATAGCGAACGTCTAGATCAGCGATGGTCAAACTGACAATACGGCCCGCAGCAGTTTCACATTTTTATACATTTAATTATCCTTGTAATACCAATTTATTCGCTTGTCGCCAGAGGTTGGAACAATGACTATATGTTTAATTTGTAAGTAAAGTGATTCAGTGTTCAAAGAATATCTCCTTCAGTCTGCCTTTTTTTTTCTTTCTTTTTTTAAACAAACATGATATCTAGCTGTTATGCTAAGCAGCGCTGGGCTAAAAAACCTTCTAGACTAGATAGTTTACAGGCTAGGCCAAATATATTTTTTCGCCCTTCTACAATAACAATATTGTTACTTTGTTGCTTAGCAACAAGCCTTGTAGCGGAACTACCTCTTTGTGGCGGAAGAATTGTCTGATCTTAAAAATAGATATTTGAAACAATGTACGTAGTTTCTTTGCTTTTACTTTTTTCCTTTACTTTGTAAACTGTTGTATAAAAGCAATAGAACACGAGAGGGAGTATGTTATCGCGAATAACATCAAAAATTCTGTAGACTTTTTTGTGGCAAAACACACTGCCGTCATTCTATTTTGGGTAAATGAACACATAAAGCCCGTAACAGCACGGCGAGTCTCAGCGGATGTTTCAGGAGCTGCGACTAGGAACGAGTATCTGGAACAAAAAAAACATTGCTTCACTGGGCTACTCCCATTGGTAGTCATCACATCGCTTCGCTTCTCATTTGCATGAAGTAAAAATGTCCCAACTTTGTCACGTCGCTAATGGCAGGCCCGCCCCTTGTCGCTGTAGATCGCCAGCTTTTTTCGCATCACATCGCTACTGGTGTGCTCTGTCGTAGCTCTGGAGCGTTGTTTCACCATCAATGAGGAGAGGGCGGATTGGAAAGTTTCATAACTACAAAAAGGAAAGAATGGTGTGAGTGTAGAGGAATTTTTAATAACAAAGCTAAGCTAGGCCCTGTGTGAAATAATCATCCTGAAAGATGAATGCCTAGTTTAACAAGACCTTAGGATATTGGGCATTAAAACTCACTTTAGTGATTTGAGCCTTCTGAACTACCTGTTTAAGTAAGTCAAGTCAGCAAATTTTGCTTCATTTGATTCACCACTCAGATAGGCATCCAGAAACACTGTGCAGGCTACAATGCCAAAGCCTTACACGCATTAGTCAAACAAACCCTCAGACAAACGCACATCCTGAGAAAAACACTCAGCCCAACACACTCAAACAAATGCAGAAACAGGTTTGAGCTTTTTTTTAGTGTGTACATATAAATAATAATTTTAGACTCGTTCTTGTATGCAAAATCGATTCACCCAATTCACTGGTAATTCATTTGTAATTCTTTACATTAAGTTTCCCTTAACTAACATTATTCATGACATTAGTTAACATGAACAAACCGAGAACCCCATAATTGACATGTTTTTGGTTAATTAGCAGAGTTCATAAGTAAGGCTAAATGGTGGGTTCCAACATTTACACCTAGCAAAGTTGAGTTCAACTGATTGTCAACATTTACCAACATGATGTATTTTAAATTATGATCATTTAAGTGGACTTATTTTTGTCATAGATGGAATAAACATTGGGTAAAGCAGACAAATCCCTTGGCTGGCTGTTTGAGAAATCATCATTTGAGTCTAAAATCTATCTGACTTTCCTCACACACACATATTATTCTAATGCTAACACATGTATGCTCCTAGAACACAGTGGTACAGACCCGACTATGCTTTTAGTAATTCTAACTGTTATCAAGATGCTGTTATCAAGATATCAAGATAAGGGAGCTAATGTTGAATTATTGTGCCATAAAAAGTTGTAAAAAAAATTTATTTCTCCATTTCCATCAGTTTACATGCCTCTTCAACTTATCTCTGTGAGTCGAATGATGTGAGCCATTAATCCATAAATCTGTAGCATATCAGGCATTGGAGTTTTGTGCTTATATATTTTTCACTCCATGTGATACCACTTATAAGTGATCATTCCAGGCTCCCGCTCAAGTATTGTGAAATAGAAGGTGTAATGGAACAAGGACACCACCTGAGCAGACAAATGTGCTGAGAGATCATTGATGGGGTGGAAGAAAAAAAGGTACAGAGGGAAAAGTGAGAACAGAGAAGGAGATATTCTCAGAGATTGTAGTAAATGACTGCATCAATTAGTGTTTTGAATACCTTGAAAAAGATCATGTCATATCTGATCTCCTTGTTTTTGCCCTAATTCAGACTTTGATCACTCCTTACTCATGATCTCAGGTGAATTTAGAACAAAGCCAACTCGTATTAAATGTTTAAAATTATTAATAAGAACAGGTTTAATATTATTAATAATACTACATTTTATTTATAGAGCACTTACAAGTTTACAGAGTGTTTAAAACTGATTAAAATGCAGAGATAGAAAGACTACATTAAACAAAAACAACTACAATTTAATGAAATAAATTATATTTTATATATATATTAAAAAATGAGATTTTTTTTAAGTACTAAGAGTATAAATAGCTCTGAGATTTTTCAGGTAAAGAATTCCAAAGGTTACAGTTGTATGGTTTTTGGTACATCCTTAATATTGTCACCAACAGGACATAATGGTACTCGGGGGTGGGGCTAGCAGCACTGCTCGTTACGGATTGGTTACGCATACTGGTCAAGAGTCTGAAGACATTTAAATATTGTTTAACTCCCAGTAATTAGTAGTTAAAATAATAAATATTTTTCAACATTTATCCTAATTACGGCATGCAGGAGGCTGTCATGATCTCTCGGTCATGAAACCTCTCTCTCTGGCCGCACGTCACGTTGTGACATTGCAGCGCATGTGAGCCACTTTCGGTTGTTTGTTTTCATTCATGTGTCATTGTACTTGTGTTTACGTTTTCACACGTGTCTCTGTTTTAGTTATGTTCACGACCCCTGTTTCGTCATTAGTTGTTTCCTGATTGTTTCATGTTAGTCCTTTGATTAGTTTGTGTATTTAACCCCATTGTTCCTGTCTCTCATTGCGAAGTCTTGTGTTTTCACCGTCATTACCGAGCATTTATTCAAAGTTTCCTAGTCTCCGTGTTTCTGTTCCTAGTTCCCGACTCCCGTGTTTCCCTGTTTGTTTGTTTTCCATGTCCCTGCGTTATAGTTGACTTCCTGGATATGACCTTCGCCTGTTTTCTGGATTTGCCTATGCTACGTCTGTCTGCCTGTTCCTTGACCTATTGTTTGTCTTATGACTATGATTACTGGCAGGGGTGGTTCTAGGATTTTTTTCATGAGGGGGCCAAGTGGGGTACAAAGGCATTAACAGGGTGGCCACCAAAGCTGAGGATATACATGTGTGGTGGGCTTATACAAATTTCAGAAAAAGCAACCGTGTGACTAATAAGCAATTAATATAAGCCAACATGATTCTTGCTTGCGAAGCAATATCAATTTAAATGAAGCTAGTATGATACATGACTTAAAGCAGATTTATAATGAAGAAAACTTCAACCCAGGATTCTGAAAGAGCCGGTTACTGTATGGCCTTTACCTGTCAATACTGTATTTAATTTATATATAATAACTGTATAACAACTTATACTCTCATCATTAAACCAGACTAGATTTTAAATCAAATTAATAAATAAAGCTGATTATTATTACATAAATGCATTTTTTGAGGCACAAAAAGAGCATAATCTCTATGTAAATTGTATTAATGTACTGTATGTACACTAGCATTCAAAAGTTTGGAATCACCTGTCATATTTTATGAACAGCCATAATTCTATTCACTAAACTCTTATACAATGTAGTAGATCTAATATATCTAATATAAACCTGACACCAAAAGGTATTTAAAAGTCATTTTAAAAAGTTAAATGATAAAAATGTAATGATAAAGGAGAAATGACTATACATAGAAAATTCCAATATATTATTTAAGAATCCACTTCAAGATTTGATCACCGCTTTACAAAAAAAGAGGCATTCTGGATATTAATGTTTATATTAACATCACTCTTGATGCTATAAAACTTTCTTAGTTAAATTTTTGGAGTCATGATTCTGGACACACAATGTTTTACAGCTTTCTACAAATGAAACCTAAAGTGCAGAAACACTAGAATCCTATTACAATCATTTTATAGATGGATCTGAAACTAAATGGAGTTTATATTACTGAAAACATCGATTCCAAACTTTTGAACGCTAGTGCATATGTACCATTCATGAAAAATTTCGTCCTCGGCTTGAATGGCCAACACCTCCTTCATTCCGAGTCGCTCAGAACATTTATTATGTTACTCTTTCCCATTGCCTTTAAACTTTTTTAATAAAAAAATAAAATAAAATGATGTGCGTTGTCGCTTCGCTGTGTTAATGTTTTGATTATTTGGGTTCGCGCGCTCTGCCGCGCGGCTATATCAGGTTGACTACGTCGTCTTTTCCGTTTTTTATGTTTGTGAGAATTTATCATACATAAAGCGAAACGCAAAATTGTCAGACATTTCGGTTTATTTACTTTTAAATGTATTTTATTAAATAGTGTTTTGGCTTGCCAATGTGTTAATCAGACACAAATACAGCTCGCGTCTTAATGAGGAACCGCCCAGTGATGATCCACTTCAGCCGCTTCAAAAGGGATCAGCGGCGTCTTTTTCTGTAATGTATCGGCTTCTGAGCGCACGTGAGCCTCTCGAAAAATTACACTTAATCTCCTCCTGTCTTTAATTGACCTTAGATTTTTGCGTTTA
Organism: Olivaichthys viedmensis; assembly: GCA_028565825.1. Classification (NCBI taxonomy): domain Eukaryota; kingdom Metazoa; phylum Chordata; class Actinopteri; order Siluriformes; family Diplomystidae; genus Olivaichthys; species Olivaichthys viedmensis. Next base: position 5,963,168 of record JAOUQW010000030.1, on the reverse strand, counting down.
GTTGAAAGTGTTACCAGGAGGGGGGGGGGCCGGGGTGGCCAATCACATTTTAAGGGGGGCCGTGCCCCCCTGTAAAACCGCCCATGATTACTGGATTCGCCCTGATAATAAACCCACTGTGTCACAACTACACCTGCCAGCCAAATACATTCAGTGCTAAGTTTTGCTCCACATGTCTTGTGACAATTCGATAAGGGTACCTTTGACTGATCTGGGGCAGTGGTGGCTCAGTGGTTAGTGCACTGGGCTACTGATCAGAAGGTCAGAAGGTTCAAGCCTCAGCTCCGCCAAGCTGCCACTGTTGGGCCCTTGAGCAAGGCCCTTAACCCTCCCTGCTCC
>JAOUQW010000030.1:5935427-5954221 GCA_028565825.1 Olivaichthys viedmensis | reverse complement strand
AATTAACATTGTAGTTGGTTCAGAAAACCTACTTGACAATAAACCTGATTCTGATTCTGATGTTAGTGGCTGTTAATGCATGGTTGTTGAAAGCCAACGTCCTCTGTTTATTTTAAGCAATTCTTCTGAACCAACTACAATGTTAATTACTATAAAAGCTATACCTGTCAGAAGAGCTCTTTAAAAAAAGTTGGCATTAGCAATTTGGTCATCTCTGACTTATTTCTATATGGTGAAAAAGACACTAAAGCCAAAATTTGCCAACAGGCCTCTTAAAGAAGTGACAGAGTAGCCTCTAAAGCAGGAGTTTCCCTTCCTGATGACACATCTTGAAGATGGAAGTACATTTCTAAAGACTAAAACCTTATTTATTGACTTATTAATTGCCTTTGTGTAGGACATATCAATAATTTTGTAATAATCTCTCTCATAGGCCTCTGATTTGACATGTTGACTGCACACTCATAAATATAGCCTACATATATTTTCTTTCTTCTTTCTGATAGCCACTAATCACTTTTTGCAAAGTTAACTGAATTCCCAGTGATTATATGACAGTCGTCTAATGTACGCCGGGAATTCTAGTGACCAAACATTGATGGATATAAATGCAGCAACGATAGGAAATTGGGAATTCTGCCAAAACACTGAGAGATGCAATGCAGTGCTACAGAATGCTACATAACATGACAAATTGCATATTAAATGCTTGTTTTAAGCCAGAATGTCTCTTTACCACCGAACCTGCTTTTAGAATCCATCCCTTGTTGTTATTCATTTTTATTTTTTAATTTTTTTCCTGAGAGCTCTCCTGAGAGTGGAAACTTAAACAGGTTTGCGTGAGTCACACAGATCAAATTTCACCAGTATGGAAGGAAAAGAGAGCGTGTGAAGGGTTGCAGAAGAGAAAAAAAGGAAATTGCAAAAGGAAAGGATAGTGCCCTGAGAAGACGCTAATTAGGGATTCCCTGAGAGCTTGTACATTGCTGTATATTTCTGATGCTAAACCCCATTCTGTCATCGTTATTCAGTGCTGTGTCAGCTCTCCATATATCCAGGTGTGTGTAATTAGGCATGTTCCTGAGAGAACAATTAAAGTCACATCTATTTCAAGCGATAGACGTTAAAAGCGTAGTGAATGTAGTGTTCAAAACACTACCTGTGAATTTGGTCCTGGATACAAAAAAGCTGATTTTAATAAAAAACTTGTCTTCTGCATCTCTCAGGATCAATAAAAGAGAATGCAGGTAATATAAACATTTCGTAAATCTCCTCAAAAGACAATAAAATCCCCACTTTAGTACCACACACAAGCATCTTATGCACACACAGACACGCACACACACCTTGCTTGTGCCAGTATTGCTGTTGTACACAGAAGAAATGCGCCGCTGTAATAAGTGCTTCCTAAATCCGGCCCTCAGGGACTCTCCTCTTTTTTTCTATTTCCCAGCATGCATTGCATGTTATGCTCTCTGCTGAATTCACCTCTGTTCCAGTGCATGCACAAGCAGTGTGTTCAACGCTCAGAGATAAATGTATGAGCTCAAAGCATGAAAGGATTAAAATGGTTCTACATGATCTCCACCAACGATTAAACATTGTTTACAGTGACACACAAAAACACACACGCAGCTCATGGTACAGACATCAAACACTTTCTGGTCTCCTTTTTGTCTCTTTATTTAATCAGTTATTAAAATCTAGTACACAATTGTACTTAGTCAATATTCCAGAATGCATTACTTAAAACTGACAAAATTTTAGCTGTTTAAAAAATCCTCAGGAAACTGAAATCTATCTGAATATCCTGTTTACACACCAGTCGCTTCAATTGTTGTGACGCCCACATTTCATTTAAATAGTGTGTTACACATGTAACACATGTATGGTCTTAACTAGGGTTAAAATCAAATCATGTGCTTTTACTGCATGTAGTGTGAACAGAGTGTGAAACAGGTTACGTTTTGCTCTACGTAGCAAAAAGGGCGAGGCCATCTTGGTTTAAAATTTTTCCAAATAGCTGATACACCACGTGAGAATGGCGCTGCACTGCAAATGGAAATATAGAGCAAAACATTTAGGGGTGACATTATGAACTTTAAAATCAGCGGTTGTTTCTATGAAGACTGTTCTGTAGTGTGTAGTTTAGTGCAAAATGTTCGTGTTTGATTTGACTCTACTAAAATCCAGGTACTAGATAGTCAAGAACCTAGTGTATAGTGTAAGATTATAGTGCATAGTGTGCAAATTGAGACTTAAAATACTTTTTCCTGTTTTTTGGTTGTTTTTACACTATAAGGAGTTGCAGCAACACTTAGTGTACCTAGTTTGTTTTTTTCATTGCAGTGATGACAAATCACCCTATTTTTACAAAATCACTGACCCTATCTATGTTACAAGAGAGTTTCATTCAAATAACTCACTATGATTACCCCATGGCGGCCAATCAACATACAGCACAAACGACACATGTGGTATGTCCCAAAATTGAAAATGTAACCATCAATGTACCTGTTGTAAATATGCCTATGAAAAAGGAAGTGACCTTAAAGAAGTGACGCAGTAGCCTCTAAAGTTACTGTGTCACTACTATTGCTCTAAGTAGAAGGGTAGAAGGGGCTCACAGGTATGCAAATGCACACCACACAGCCGCCACGGCGCTACAATACTATTTAGTAAAATAGTATGAGATTTGGAGTGAAACATACAGCTCTCTAGCTAGCGCGAGCAATAACACAAACTTAACATTATGAGTGAAAAGAGGGTGGAGAGGTGTGCAATTCCTGCTGAAAAAGAGGAAAATAAATCCCTTTAATCCCTATCCCAAACTCAAAACTCCCCATAATCTTTGTTAGTTTATTAGCAATCCTCCCACTGCCCTCCCAACTCTGCATGCTCACAGAACAGCACATTCTTTCAGGAGACCATTAAAAACAGGTCAGTATGTCTGCAAGCAACTGATTTTGCTCAGGGTTTTATGACATTAAATAATATATTGGCATATTTCTGCTTATGTTTGAAACAGCAACAGGTTACAAAATACTGATTTTAAAGAAGACGTCTGCTTGTATTGATGGACAAAATGCTTCTTCTTTTGTTGCGAAGGCTATTAGCAAGCTAATGGATATGAATGAACATTGATAGTCTGCTTTATTAATGAATATTAATGACTAGCGTGGGGTGTCAGTAAAAAACGACTATGACTTGGAGAGGCAGAAAAAGGCACTCTACAACAAATTATAAAAAGTTGGTAAGGCAGGCATACACCCACTTTCCTGAATGGGTGCAACATGACCTAACCCTCGAGATGTTTCTCAACACGCTGTACCCAGAGAATCTGCAGCGCCACATCAGACTCTGCAGATGTTTGCCACGATCCGAGCAGCCAACCTAAACCTCCACCCTAAAAAGTGCAGTCTCCTCTGGCGTGAGGTTAAGTTCCTGGGTCATGTTGTTAGTGGTGGAGGGGTAGCCACTGACCCCACAAAGTGGAGACCGTCCAGCAGTGGCCTGTTCCTCGCAACAAAAAGCAACTGAGGAGCTTCCTGGCCTTGGCGTCCTACTATCGGCAGTTCGCTCGAGGGATCGCGGACATTGCTGCTCCTCTACACTGCTGAGCATTCCCATGAACCTCTCTAGTCGCTGCAGTCCGGTTCCCCCATTGAGAGGTTGGTGGCCAATGTCCTGAGTCCTTTACACGCCACCGATGCCAGGAACCGCTACATCCTTGTGGCTATGGATTATTTCATGAAGTCCCAGAAAAAGGTGCGACCACTATGGTGGAGAAGCTCCTGGAGGAGTTCTCCTGCTGGTTTGGTGTGCAAGAGGAGCTCCACAGTGACCAAGGAAGAAACTTTGAGGCACAGTTCATGACCGAGGTCTGCCAGTGGCTGGGAATCTGAAAGACCAGAACTACACCGTTGCACCCACAGAGTGACGGCCTTGTTGAGCAGTTCAACCGGACACTCACCACCCAGCTGGCCATCATTACCTGAGGTTCAGGTGGGAGCTGCCGGACACGGACCCTGGAGCTAACACGCTGACGGAATATATGAGGGATGTACAGGCTAAGATAGAAACTGTACACGCTCTCCCCAGGCAGCAACAGCAGGATGTGAGCAGTCACCAGAAAAGAGCTTACGACACCCAGTGTCAAGGGGCACCTAGGTATGCTGGGGACTGGGTATGGTTGTTTAACCCACGGCTGCGTAAGGGATGCTGCCCTAAATTGGAGAATAACTGAAAGGGCCCCTGTGTGGTGGCCCACAGACTATCAGAGGTGGTATACCGGGTCCGGATGAGACGAAAGACTGTAGTGGTACACCGGGATTGCCTTGCCCTGTACTGGCCCTGGGGGCCCACCGTGGTCTCTATGCAGGACTGTGGTGTGGACACTGAAGTTGAAGATAGGGTGCTTCGGCGCACCCGCCGATTGCCGCCGTCCTACCTGTACTTTGTTATGGACTAAAATGTGTGGGGTGAACATGAGGGTCGCCGGGTCAGCTGACCCTTGAAGGGGGGCTGTGTGGCATCAGGGGCTTGCACGGTGTGCTCGGAAAAGGAAAATCCTTGTACGGTAAATTCCCGGAGGCCAGGAGGATATGAAGGTTCACCAGGGGAACAAAGTCAAAAGACCATCATAGACCACAGAGGCCCAAGCTGATATCTTGTCTGGATGGACTCTTATCTGTCACATGTAGTTTTCACTTACCAATTAGTGCATACCTTTGAGTTTGTGTAACCCTAGAACACTGTAGAATTACTGTGTGAATCACTGTGAACCACTGAGCACCTGTATCTTACACTGTATTAGAGGGCCCCCTCATGTAAGGTAGAGGAGAAGGGGGTAATGAAGTCATATCTTGAGCATGTGTTTATCACACCACTTGCATGAGACTCACACAGCCTATGGTAGAATGAATGTTCACGAAGCAAATCTTAGCGTTGGCTATCATCAAACCCTGCTGACCATGGGAGCCAGTGGACAAAGGGCTCAGCAAGGAAGAAGACCACCTGGGGAAAGTAATACCTGATATATGAACCCAGTGCCTAACACTGTTAATCCCCTGGCCTTTCCAGAAATATCAGTGCCTATACTGGTTGTTGAAGCCCTTCCCCAGCAAAGCATTATGGTATAAACCTTGCCGACAGGACGTACCCGTGCCTAGAAGTTCAGAATTGCATCCCAAGCTTCTCTTCAGGTTCGAGGCTGAACAAAAATAACAAACTGGGACCCAGACGCATCAATCCTAGAGCACGTAGCCTGGCTGAACAAGCTTCAGGTCAAAAAGCTCAAATTGATAGGACCACACGTCTGCACTTCATGGATAAGCCAACTCAAAGCCCTCCCATTGACCAGAGAAGGGAACTGATGAGAGCAAAGTCTCTCGCCTGAGAAAACAGCCCTCAAAAAAGAGGAGAAAGGTGAAGATGACACCGCTTGTGAGTCTCAAACATTTACCCTGAACTACCAAGTCCAGTTAGCTGCCCCGCTATTCCAAATGATCCAACCAGTAAATGCATTAACAGTAAGAACTGCAGATGATCCAACTACGATTTGAGCCATATCAACTTCACCCCAAATGTTCACTTGGGTACTGTGGGGCAAGACCATTGAGTGCTTTATAGGTAATTAATAGTATTTTATAATAAATTCAGAATTTTACTGGGAGCCAATTTAGTGTGGGTAATATGGTCAAACTTTCTGGTTCTAGTAAGAACTCTAGCTGCTGCATTCTGGACTAACTGGCGCTTGCTTATGCTCCTACTAGAACATCCAGACAGCAAGGCATTACAGTAGTCCAACCTAGAGGTAATAAACAGCATGAACTAGTTCTGCATCATGGAACAACTGTATATTTCTTAGCTTAGCAATGTTTCTGAGATGGTAGAAGGGTGTCCTAGTAATGTTATCTATATGAACTTCAAATGAGAGATCAGCATCAATAATCACACCAAGGTATTTCACCACGTCACATGACGCAACTGAAAGGTCATCAATTGTTACTATATAATCAGAAAGCTTACTTCTAGCTGCCTGTAGCCCTAGTAAAATGACTTCGGTCTTGAAATAATTGAGTTACTCAGCATCCAGTGTCTAATGTCCTATACACATTAAGCTGTCATTATTTCTGTCATCTGGTTTGGCAGAAACATACAGCTGCATGTCATCAACATAGCAGTGGAAGCTAATACTGTACCATGTTTACAAATAATTGTACCCAGAGGTAGCATATATAAGGAAAAAAGCAGAAGCCCTAGAACAAAGCCTTGTGGAACACCAAACTTTAACATTGATAAACTGATATCGGTCGGTCAGAGAAGATCTGGATCAGGAACGAGCTGTTCCCTTAACCCCAACAAATTTTTCTAGTCTATCTCGAAGAAATAAATATCTCATAAATATTGACTCACTTGTAAGTGGACTTCACAGGGCCTATCTTGCCATCCTGCAGGAGATACTATGACATTCTGGTGGTGATAGATAAATTCTCCTAGTGGGTGAAAGCCTTTCCCACCAGATACTGTACCAGAAACTGTACAGCCCTCACCACGGCCAAGATACTTATCCGGGAAGTGTTCAGCCAATGGGGAATCCCAAGAAAGATAGACTCGGACCAAGGAACAAGCTTCACGGGGCGGGTGATGCAAGAAACCATGAGGTTACTAGGGGTGAGACAAATATTTCATATCCCCTACCACTCCCAGTCCTCAGGATTAGTGGAAAGAATGAACCAAACAATGAAGACTACACTGGCCAAAGCAACATCCACTATGGGAAAAGGATGGCATGACTGCCTGCCAGCTGTGCTAATGTCTCTTCGAAGCTCGTCTAACCAGACAACAGGCCTAACTCCCTATGAGATCATGACTGGGAGGCTGCCGGTAAACCTCAACATTTGAGAAGGGGACCCGCACCCAAACATGGAAGCTCGGAAGACTTATCTAAAGAGTCTCAGTCAGCAGGTTTTGCAAGTCAACAAAGAATTACAGGATCAGCAGGATGTCATGGACCTACTGAGGAATGAAGAGGGGCAGGGTGAGGCACTGGAAGTTGGAGACTCGGTAATGGTCCGCAAGGAGGTAAGAGGTAAGTTAGAGAAGTTATTGCTAGTAGGAGACCCTGCTGTGTGCTTGAACCTAACAGGAAAGGAAATCAGGTGGTGGCATAAGACACAGGTTTGGAACGTTACTTCACTGCCATAAAGGATGGAAGATATCAAAGGCAGAGAATTGACAAAACTTGAGACCCCTGTGCGGAAGGAGGGGCTTGCAACAAGTCCAAGATGCAAAGGACCGCCAACCTCTGATGAAGCAGAGAGAACCTACAGACTGGATGATACCGAACCAGACCAAGGTGCAGCAGAGGACGCCAACATAGCTGGAAGCTTTGACACAACTGAGAGTGCCAAGCTCGGCCAGGGCGCAAGGAAAGCTGCTCACACCCACCTGAACGATCGGAAGGAAGATAAAACACTAGGGCGCTGTCGAACCAGACCCAAAGGGGGAAAAGTAACACACTTGAATTATGTTGTGTATCCTTACCTTCAGCTGCCTCATGGTGGAGGGGGCCTACCTCCAATACATGGAAGCCAAGATGGCCTGGAGGAAACCGGGAGTCCAGAGGACAGCCTGCAGGATGTGGGGAGTCATCATTACATCAGTCGGATTGATGGTGGAATCGCTACTAATCCTAGCACTGCCTGATTCCCCACCAGTGATGGCTATCTGCTGGAGCAATCAGGTGTCTGAGACCTGGGTGACCTGGAAACCAGACATAGACTAGTCGAACAACTCCTGAACCTGGGTGCTGGATCAAGGCGAACACTCACCTAATAGAGAATGGCTGAAAATGAGACACTATGACAGCTGTATGTATTACGTACCTGACAACCTGCGGACATCTTACCTGAAGATAGGAGTGACTGACTCTGGACAGAAGATAGTGGTGACAGAGGGCCACTGGAGGATGAAGTGGGAGATCTTCCTGTTTGACCCCATGACTCATGTGATACTCTCCCCTACCTCTAAGGCCTTGGGATGTAAATAACCATAGAGCTGGATCTTAACGGATGTAAGACAGCCCTTCTCTTCCATGATAGGCTAACACAGATCCAAGCGTTGGTACGTACCGACAATCCTGTTGACTCCCAAGCCTGCATGTCTGAAGCCTCCTTCCAGTGACAGGAAATCCATCAGATGCACTAAAAGAATCCCAATTATGCTAGGGGTCAAAAAGTACGGGCTAAGGGAAAACATGTGGCCAGTATGCGAACAGTGCCATGGGTACCACCACCCGGTAGCTCAAAATCCAGGAGAACCGCTGTTTCAGAAGATCATAGACTTTGTCCAAACCATCAATGGTGGACTAAGGAACACCATCCACACCCTGTTCTGCAAGTCTGAAAGAGCTCGGTTTTGTGTTGAATCACTAATTCTACTAGCACCCTGGTACACCACAATGGAATCAGTAGCTGGGACACTCCCTTAGCCACAATGGTATGGCAGATTTGGGTCCCCCAACAACCCTCTCTACTCCAGCAAGAACTGAAGGAAGCTGAAGTGTGCATGATAAACCAGTTTACTGCCTAAGAACTGGCTCTTTTTTCAGCAGAAAAAAACGCTGAATGTTTCAAGATTAGGCACCGTCTCTGGCAGCGCACCAGAAAACCACTGAGCATGTCATATCTCAAAGGGTCTAGTGACAAAAAAAAAAATTTCATGTGCAAAAACAAAGCAGCACCATCTCAGTAAGAGTTACTAACCAGGCTGCTCTAAGACAGCCACCCTGATAAGTGTATTAATAATATTTGTCTTCCGTTCATTTCTGAAGCGAGCTGGCTTGCCTTAGGACCCACTCTGCTACTTAATAATCTTGTCATTTGCTCAAAGCGCAGGTGGAATATTCACACACTCTTTTCGTGCCCAGGTTACCAAAAGTTTATTTTTACGTATATTTAGGCAGCAGTGACTAAGCCAATCTTCCAAAATGTTTCAACGCTCTGTTTAAGCTCTCTCTCTGTCTTTCACATAAAAAAGGCAGTTTGCCAGAGAAGGTGTGATGGAAACGCTTATTCAAGTCACGGTTTGGGATGCATCCATCCATCCATCCATTCATCCATCCCTTCATCCATCTGTTCATTTGTGAGAGATGCTGTCTGTTCATCTTCAAAATTCTGACGTGGCATTCAAAATCAACCTCTCTAGGTGTGGGTGTGTGTGTGTGTGTGTGTAAAAACAGAGAGACAGGTGACACTAATGCCTTCCATCTTTTCAACCTTTCAAACGGCATTGTTAAATACATACCAGAAATTGAAATGCCAGACCTGTTTTTCATTCCAGAATAGTCCAGGAATCACCTCCAACCTTAAAGAGCTTTTGATTAAAAAAATTGAGCTAATTTGGAAAAGCAGAAAATATAGCAAATGTTGTAAGTCATTTCAAATCATCACCTTGATAAGCATTACTGATGTTACAAACTGTAGTTAGAGGCAGCTGGATGTAAGTGCACAGTCTCTTTATTTGGGCTAATCCAAGAATCACAGTCGGCGTCCACAGCAGGGGTCTGATCGGGCAGTCAGGGTAAGTATATCCAGGAGACAGGCCGAGTCAAAACCAACATTTAACTAAGATGCAAAGAACTAGGAACTAGGGCTTAGAACATTTAATCTAGAAAATTAGGAACTCTGAAACTACACAGTACAACTGGATAAATCAGGGAACATAGGATGCTAAGAATCATAGTATGTGGGCTACCGCATGAAAAAAAATACTTATTTCGTATTGTTAAGCACAAATCACCCAAATTATATTACAAATAGAAAATAAAACATTGTTATAACACATTTTACTGTCACTGTTTGTAACAGGCTGTGCACAGATGAAGAGACTAGACATAAGTGCGTAAACTCAGTGGGTTTATTCAACAGGTTCATCCAATCATCGCAACCATACACAGAGCATAAGTCAAGTAATAGGCAGACAGACATAGTGTAGTCAAATCCATAATTGTGCATGAGGTCACAGGCAATGGTCAAAACCAGGGAGTCAAAAAACACAAAAGGAACTAACGAACAAACGAAAAGAGGAACTGGTGATAAAAACGCAGAGACTAGAACCATGAAAACGCTCAGAAGTGAAGACACTAACACACGACAAGACTTTGATTAGTTTGTCTATGTAAACTCCTTTGTTTCTAGTTTCTTTACAATGAACTAACATGAAACAGGTGAAGCAATCAGTTAAACAACCAATGGCAAAACAGGGGGCGTGAACAGAACTAAAACCGAGACACATATGAAAACGTAAACAAAAGCACAATGACACATGAATGAATTAACTAAAAACAAAACCCGGAAGTGCGCGTCGTTCTGGAAACCGCAACGTGCTCCAAGTGAGGGAGTTCATGACACTGTTATTGTTCACCATGTGCACCGTCATTTTGACCTTGACATCAGGTGTGTTTATGTCGACAAACTCAGGCAAGGTGGATTGTGCACGAGTTTGTGACTGGGAATTTCAACTTAGGTGACCGTTCCATTTCACATTTCCAAGTCATCTTTTCCTGCTGATCTGGATTTATGTTCTCTGTAACTTAGCGAGTTTAATTAGCATCTGCAAAAAAGCAAAATCCATTTGTGCGTGCGTGCGTGCGCAACTATTTTTATTATTATTATTATTATTTTTATTATTTGATTATTACTATTATTTTTATTATTATTTTTGTTACCTGGCGCCTGAAAAGCGCCGGGAGAAAAATAAAGCTGAGCCAGCGGCTCTTTGAAGTCCGGATTCTGCCTCTGGCGTCCTCATTCCTCCCATCCCACCTACCAGGTATCACACCATTCAAGTGGCATCAAATGAAACTGTGCAAGACAAGTGTTGGGGAAAGAGTGGAAACATTTATAGAAAGTATGGAAAACCTAGAAATATGTCTGGCTACACAAAATACTCAACTAAAATACAGTAAACTGCCAGTTTATTAGTTATATCTGCATTTTTTTCTTTTGTTGGAGTTCCACGAAACATAAAAGTGTGCTTTGGGTAATTTTTATGTCATATGCATTGTTTTTAGGCCTTTCTTTTTTCCCCCCACCTCGTCAACCTGATGATGGTTTAGTGGAACTGTCTGAATGTGCTGTTATATACACACAGAGAGAGCATATTCACTTACATTTATATTTAATCATTTACATTTATTAATTTTCATTTATTCATTTGGCAGATGCTTTTATCTAAAGCAGCTTACAAATGAGGCATAATCCAATCCAAGCACAGAGCTAGTAAAGAAGCTGACAGTAGGAAGCTTTTGTGAAAAATGTTTTAATGCTTTGAAATGTATGCAAAGGAATGGGCAATTAACAGTAGTATTTTACAAATATTGTATTTATTTATTTATTTGTTTGTTTATTTGTTTATTTATTTGTCTATTTATTTTTATTTAATCTAATATCATGTGGCAGGATGTTCATGATGTTCCTCTCATACAACAAAACAAACTAGAAGGAAAAACAGGACAGTGGCAGAGCGGTACAACTGGACTGAGGAGGAGACAAGAATCTTTCTTAGTTTAATTCTAGAAAATAACCTGACTTTAATATTTGATGAAAAACATCACAGAAATGCATCCACCTTACATATTGTACAGAAAGAAAGGTATTGGAAAACCAGCTCAGAAAAACAGGTACAAAAGATGTATGCTTAAGGGTACCCCCCCAGCGACAAGGAAAGGTACAGTTCAGTACCCTTTTTCTGAGAGTGCAAGGTCACATTTAAAACAAAAAGAGAAACACACAGAGAAAATGTTTTAATAAATTAAAAAGATAGTTGTAGGAAGAACAGCAGAGCCACAGCTAAACATGAGGGTTTGAGTAAGTGTTAGTACTCAGGAATGCTACACATACTAGCCACAAAACAGTCAGTGAAAGTACAAGTGATACAATCTTACAAGTCGTAGAAGGCTAACTTGCATTATTAACAGCAATATATAATAAGAACAATGTTAGTAAACTACATATAATAAACAAATAAAAACAAGTCATGATTTAAAAAGAAATAATATGAAACTATGCCAGCCAGGATTTATGGAAAGCATGGAAAAAAGGAAAACATTGGAGCATAACTTGCAAGATGCCTTTTTCTTTGTAAAATCCAGCCAAATGTGCAAGTCGGTGAGCGGAGGAGTTGTGCTCATGGTAAAACACAATGCCAGATGCTCCTGAGTCCTGAGTTTAGTTAATTCTCACATCCAATTACTAGATCTAATGGCAAACAAGATCACATTTATCCAATAAGTTAAATGAGTGAATGTAATACTGTAAAACATTATTTCAATTTCTTTACAAATGCTATCTGCTACACTGTGTTGGTGTTACACAAAAACACAGTGCATTATAATATTTGAAAGAAATGGAATATATGGATACTACCAAATTAGAAGAATATAAAATAATGTTCAGATTTCCCTTCAGTTATTACACTGTTGGCTGGTTTACAGCATAACAAATAACTTTCCCATGGCACTGTTACAACTGTCCCTTACATGAAGACAATTGTAATAACAGTATGAACTATATATTATGTTTTGGACTCAAACAGAAACATTATGTAGAAAATCTGATGTTTTCCATTTACAATTTTTTGTTAATCTGCCCTACTCGTCTTGGCTGGTTTTCACAAATGCATAATGTGCTTGTTTTACCCTTTTTGTACGCAACTCGTTAACCTAAAGACTCTTTAATGGAGCTGTCTGGACATGCTGTTATGTGCCACAATACTGTGCCACAAAAGGAGCAAATAAAAACACAAATCACCAACCCATCATTCACATCTGTGTAGGCTTAAAGCCACTTGTGTGTACACTAGGGATGTCAAATTATTTTAAATGTTGCATAAAAAATGTAATTCAACCAATAAAAAATTATTTTATACTATACATGGCCTTTTTCTACCTTCAACCTGACGAGTCCAATCACACGCATACACACTGACCCTCTGAGAAACTTGGTTACTGATTTGCGTCCCCGCCCGTAATTTGACCATGCATTGTCACTAAAGGTAAACATACATTCACAGAAAATCTTTAAAATAATTTATGATGTATGCTACTTAAAGCCAATAATCTCAATTTGAGCTATTTAGCTATCAGTAGCTACTGAAAATAGACTTAGCTACGCTAGCTGCTATTAAGCTAGCTAACGTTGTAGTTTATCCAAGCTTGATTCTTCCAGTTTATACGTGCCATTACAAACTGTGTATTTCAGTGAGTTGGTCATGTTTGATAATAGTTTAAAAAAAAACTGAAATTCTTATCCTCTTTACAAACATCAGTGAAACTGCTCTTACTACTTATTACTCTGCACACAAGAGAGTCAACATGTGACAAACATTGTACCTATTAATAAGTTATAACAAAGCTGGATTGAAACTATGTTGCTTGGTGAAACTGTTGAACATTGTTGAACTTGAACATAGTAGCGATTTACCTTTAAACTAGGCTACGACAGAACTTTAGTGCAAGTGGCTGCACTGTCGGTGTCACATGCAAGCTGCCACGTGTGACGGTCGCCATGGCAACGAGCGCCACACGCCTCATGTTAATGTTTGTTGGTTTTCTGTCTCGTGATTGATATGGTCCCACCTGTGTCTCGTTCGTCTCCCTGATTAGTGTTTGTATTTAAATCCTGTGTTTCAGTGTCCGGTGTCAGTTAATGTTTATGTCATGCTTTGAAGTTTATGTTTGTAAGTAAAGCATGTTGTTCAGTGGCTTCGCGCTTGTGTCCGTCATTCTGTCTATGCAGTGTGACAGTCAGTAACCATGCCGATTCTGTTCGTTATCTGCTACGAGTCCCTCTGGTTACGTTCCGTGGTGTGTCATGAGATAGGTTAGTGCAAAAAAAGTATCCATCCTTCCACACCTAATTTTTTTGGTAAATATAGTCCATCATTCTGGTCTTTTTACTGTACTGCATTTGTTTGGATTTCTTAGTGTGGATACACTATACAGCTATATTTACTCAAAAATTGTCTGGAATAGTAAATAAGTATGCATAATGAGACACAGTTATGTAAAACAGGAGGCAAACAAGGCAAAAACAGGAGGTTTTAGGGACATTTATAAACGTAAAGAAGAGATACTGTATATTGACTGATAATTTTACCACTCAAATCTATTTTTAACTCAAGCTAAATTGATGTTACATAACCTATTTTAATGATAAATAAAATAGTATCCTTTACAGAAGAGGTCCTCGTAAAACTGATTTCACTGTAATATTGATTTTTGTTTTGCAAAATAAAAATTGCAATATAAAATAATTTTGTTTCAATGAACCGCCAAATTTAAATACTTTTTGGTGGGTTTACTTGCTATACCTTCAAATGATTCAAATAGAGAAGAAATTCAAATAATATTATTAACCAGGATAAAAATCTAACCATGTCGGTGAATGAAATGCCACCACATTACTTGATTGGCAAGAAAAGTGTTGTAAAAAAACTAACAAAAAAAAAACCAAGGAAAAAAACCTATAGGTGTTCTGTATTTTTACAGGATGATGGGGGAAAGTCTTCATGAGTGTTTCCCTGACTTTTTAATGCAGATATCTCTCTTTTTTCTCCATGTCGTGGTTAGACCATTAGCACTTGAAGTGTGAAGTGAACACACAAGCACACAGGCGATGACGGAATGCAGATGCCTTCTTTCTTTCGTATAAAAATAGAGAAATATAAGCTTGAGAAATTAAACAGGGGTGACTCCAATGTGAACTGCAAAATCAAAATCCCATTCCTGCTTAAAGGCTCCAGCCATTAAAAGAATTCATTCCACTTTTGCCCACATTGTTCCAGCAAGTATGAGCCCATTCAGGCATATGCTTATGTAAGTAATCAGCTGTCACTGTGAGCATGAATTTTTTTGCCTGGCTGGAAAATGTTTTGTACCGATTCCCTAAACTTAGACCAAAGTTGCTGCAGCCTGAGGGCGAACTTGATCATCTTTAATGACATAATAAAGAAATCACCTTGTTTGCACTATATGGAATTATGGATACACTAAATTGGCAGTTTATCAGATATATTGCTACCTTGTTGTTACACTCATTGGCCATTTCATCAGTTACACACAGGTACCAATTGACAATAGCCACAGATGGGCTACAGTAAGTAATAGTACACCTAACTTATATGGTAGGTGTATCTGATAAAATGGCCACTGAGTGTAGCTACAAGGTAGGTGTGCCTATTAAACTGGCAGTGGTAACTCACTGGTTAACTGCCTTTGCCTTTCTACACCATGTTATAGAGAAGGTTGAAACTGTGAAACTGGTGTGGGATTTTCACCATTCTTTCACACATGACGTGACACTCTTCATGACCTGCAGTAACATCATCACATGCCTCATGTTGTTATTCATGAAGGAAGAAGGCAGTTGACACTCTGTGAGGGTTTGGGCACGTCCGGTGGTGCGTGAGGCCTCCAGAGGAAAATGTCAAACGTTAAAAGTAAAAAATGGCCGTGTTGCATGCTATGATGAGACTAGAGGAAATGATGAACAAGTTAGTTAAGGATTTAGCACAAAGTGGAAGTGTGAGTCCACCTGAAAGATTGTAGTTCTGGATTGCTTCTCTGACTCCAATGTATCTGTTTAAGGTATGAATAATTTATTAAATAAATAAGTATCTGATTTTAAATTAATAATTTTGTACATTTTTGTTAGAGAGGACATGATTTGGGCTCAAGTCAAAGTGACTGGACTGGATGCCTCTGACCCTGCATGGCAGCAACATTGGGGGAATTAAAAAAATGATGACATCCAGTCAGTATAGGATACCATTTGCTTTCAAACTGTTCTTTTAAACATACTCATGTTATACCAGCTATAGATGAATTATGGTATGAAAATATGGTTAATATTTCTCTCAGCACAGTCTCACAATTGCAAATCTGTAAAGTTGTAAATGGTAAAATGGATGAGGCTAGCACTTATTGCTTTAATGAAAACTTACTTTAAAACAAAACAAAATAATACTCACTCATTAGAATTCCTATGGATTTTGTGAGTTGAAGTTGGTTTTCTGGGGAAAACTGTCTTACTCTTTTTCCTGTATCTACCCTATAAACAGATTGTAGTGAGAGGCAAACACATTGCCAGTCAAAAGTTTATAAATACCCAAAGTTTCTTCTGTTTTATTACAGTTTAATCATTATTAGTGATTAGTAATGTACAGAATGGCTGTTAAATAAAGAAAAATATTAAGCAAGTGCTACACCAAAGACCTAAATCATTGTATTTAAGGACTTATTAACTGGCTGCTCTCAGATCCTAATGGGCCTCTAAATTAGTGCTTTATTAAAGGCAAGCACAGTTGGAGAGTAAATCAGTTCTACAAATAAAAGACTTATAAGGCGTGTCTAAATGTCAAGGATGCAACAGTGGTAGGAGAGTCTTTGTTAGAACTGGCATACAAAGGCTTCTTCTATGTGCTCAGTGACACACAATCAAGACGACCTGTACCAACGTAGACTGTACCAACACATCGTGGTTTACTGATATAGGCAGTACACGTGTGACACATTTAAAATTACCCAAAATATCATAAGCTCATGAGCTGTATAGAAATTATTTGGCATTATCTAGTAGCTCTAAAGGAGGATCTTTTGACTTATGATATTTTGGGTAATTGAAGGTCTGGAAGGATACACCAGTTGTGTCCTTGGAATTCTCAGAGACGATGGCTGCATTTCTCAGCCACATTTGCAGGATCCTTGACAATGGGACAGCCTTAAGTGAAGTAACTGCTGAGAAATGCACCTACCTTGGCTGCATCCTTGACAATGAGACATGGCTATAGACAGTGCTTGTATGGTAGTGCTGCCAGTTAACTGGTGTAAACAAGGTCCAGTGTGTTTGCTCCACGGGTCGCGAAATTAACATGTTGATAAAACTCAAACAATTGGTGACTACTTACCTTTCCTCTAACAATAAGTAATTCTCATAAAATAATTTTTTTAAACTAATAGTATTTTCTCTCAAAATCATAAGTGACTTAAGAATATAAAGGAGCTTGAAATGTTCTGCATGGAGAAGTGGTCCAAGATGTCTCTACAAGTGTCTCCAACCTTGTTAGACATTACAGGGAAAGGCTCAATGGTGTGGTTCTCTCCATGGGAGGGTTTGCCAAATATTAATTGTGGGGTTACCAATAATTTTGAAATCAATGTTTTGCAGAAAATATGCATTACTTAAGAAAACTGTTAAAAATATTGTGTTAAAATAAAACTATACAGTGCCCCCTTAATCTAAAAAAAAAAAAATCATCACTCATTGCATGTGTTATTCCTCTTGGCTTATTTTCATGAAGGGTGCCAATAATCCTGGAGTTTACTGTATATGTTGTGTGCTACAAGTGCTCAAGAGTTATCAAGATCTCTGCCTTTTTCAATTAGATCTAGATTGTTTACAATAAGATAAAAACTTTTCTCAAACATTTAGATTTTTTTAGAATTTCAGACTATTTAAAATGAGTCAATTTCTTAATATAGGCTGTTTTAAAACTTTTGACTGACAAAGTATCCACAGGTGATATGTTGATTAATGATCAGATTTTTCATTTCATTCTCTCTCTCTCTCTCTCTCACACTCCCTCTCTCTCTCTCTCTCTCACACACACACACACACACACACACACACACACACTCTTTTGCACATATGCCTTTTCCCTCTCTTCCACTTGCTGTTTTCCCCCCTTCCCTGTCTTTCTCCCTCTCTGTCAATCTCACTGTCTGTCTTGCTTTCTCTCTTATGCTCTTTTGCCTTGTCTCTCACTCACAGTCTCTTTCCTCGCTCAGCCTGTCCATTTTACGCTGTCTCTCTCTCTCTTTCTTCCTCCTTCCATGTTCATCTTGCTCTTTCCTTTCGCAGTTCTCTCCCTGCTTCTCCCCATTCCATCTCTCTTTCCTCTTTACCACTGTCACTCTTTCCCCTTCCCTGTATCACTGTTGCACGTTCATTCTTTCTACTTTGTCATTCGTCTCTCTCATTTCTTTGCTCCTTCTCTCACTGTCTCTCTCTCTTACCTCCATCAGTCTGTCCATTATATCTCTCTTTTTTTCCACACACACAAGCACACAATCCCATTTCACATCTTTTAAGTCAAAGTTACAAATTCCCTCAGTGTTCAAGCCTTTCTTGTTTTTCCTCTAAAATCTAAATAAATACATCAATAAATATATAAATAAATAAATATAAATGCAATGAGCACTGACAGGTCTAATCAGTGTAGGGCGAACGGCGGCCGCTCTCTACGCAAGGCATCTCATAAACATCCATTTGATTGCGTCGCCCCCTGGGAACTGTGGCCGATGGCGATATGTGATTACGAAGGTCTCACTGCACTCTATCCTCTTTAGAGCAGCCGTCCAAACAGCAAATGCCTCTCTAACACACTTCATTCCCAATCAGCTCAGTCTTGTCCAGCCTTTTTAGCCCTGAGGGGTTGAAAATGAGACTTGAAGACGCTATGAGTCGGTCCCGAGTGTTCTACCATTCAGTACATTTACATTTACTCCACTTGGCAGACTCTTTTCTCCAGAGTGACTTATAGAAGTGCTTTATTACCTAGTTAAAGAACATTCCCGTATCCTAGTGAAGACTGGTTGGAGTATAAGGATACCAACATTCTAAGACACTGAAACAGAAGTCACTGCTGGTACATTATTTTGGTAACACTTTACTGTAGGGCAGTGTTCAGAAGGCTACATGACACCTACATAAGCCCTTTATGACAACTGA
>JAOUQW010000030.1:5883393-5895680 GCA_028565825.1 Olivaichthys viedmensis | reverse complement strand
TTGTTATTCCACAAAAATTTTCTTAATTTTCATCTAAAATTTGTTTTTAATGATAAAGTTGAGAAAAGAAAGAAAGGTCTTAAATACACTTTCACAAAAAGTTTCATATTAATTGTAAGTAATTAAGATAGTAATTAGCCTGATAAAGTAGCCTGATATCATAACCTCTGTCATCTAGCCTAAGTAAAAAGATAAAAATACCTGTCTGTATTTTATATAGAAGCACTTTGAGTTGCAATAGGCAGAAACATCCAGAAGTCCTCTTGGAGACAGAATATATCCACTAACCCTTCCCGACCGTGTTCTTCTTAGACAATATAGACTGCCAAGAAACGTAATAACATAGTTGACAGATATGTTGACAAATGATCTGCAATGAAAAGCAAAGAGATCCTCAGGCGTTCCAGCAATGCTTTCAACAATGTTTTTTTTTTTTTTTTGCATCTGGATCATTTCAAACAGTGTTAAGGAATACTGTATGTCTGAGCCAGTTGAATGTAAGCAGTGCCGTCTGCAGTGTATCTGCAAAACAAATATGTGTCCAACAAATAAGTGCCAAAGTGGATGGGACTCACGTTGCAAGTAACAATCTTGTTAATGTCCTATAATTCATACTTTCCTGAAATAACTATTATGATTTCCTCACAGATATTAGAGAGATTTCATAAGGTCAAGTGTGCAATTATTGTTCTTTCTTATTCTGTGATCACTTGTGATGGGGTAAAACCCACTTGTTCGTTGCTCAGGCACTTTGAACACTAAAAGCTGAGTTCTGTGTATGTGTGTAAACAGATGGTCCGGTTAGTGTGCTAATCGCCATCAAACCACATAAGATCGAAATCTTCATACACTTAATCAGCATGTACAGTATATCACAAAATACGGAATAGCAACAGAGTAGCTACATTTGCTGTGTAGTGGTGGAAAACTCTTGATATGACAAGATTGTTCCTTAGGGTAAAATACTTATTAAAAACACCAGCATTGCCCACACACACTAGCACCCTATGGCATGATCATGCATAGGACACACACCGTTAGATCTGGTAAATACACACAACGTTCTATAGCTTGGCATTTTCCAAGTCTTTTGAATATATTTTTTCGCCATAGTCAGTCACACTTCTTGGCGCTGTGCATAACGTCTGCTTCGGTTTATCCTGTGTTGTGTGACCACCTTCTTAATACCTGACCTTCTTAACACTTTGTGTTACAGTGAATATTAACAACAGAAGCTATAGACATAATTGTCAGCCATATTTTCAAACAACTATTCTTTCATTGAGAAAGTATTGTAGTGTCGGCGAAGAAAGCCTTGCCCACCGTCAACCCCCACTGTTTTTTCCTATTCTGAGTCAGTTCATTGGCTTACCACCAAGCTCGTTCTATGCTGTAAGAGTGTGTTTGCCAAATAAAGAGAAATTTCCTTAGTTCAAAATGCTTCCCCCAAAACCCCCAAATAACATGCTGGTGCAACCCATGCTGACACAGACAACATCACAGACACACACACTTATTAACTCCCCTTATAACAACCCCTAAAACCAACAACAATAACAACAGCATAACCGTGGCGCTTGGAGACTCATGGGTATTCAATGAGCACACTGCACGAGCCCCCGGTGCTACACAGCCCCCCCTTCAAGAGTCAGCCGACCTGGCGACCCACAACATGTTCACCCCACATATTCTCGTCTATAACAAAGTCCCAGTAGTGCAGTGGCACCACAGTCCTGCTTAGAGTCCACGGTAGGCTCTAGGGGCCGATACGGGCCAAGGCAATCCCGGTGTACCCCTACAGTCTTTCACCCCATCCATACCCTTTACACCACCTCTGATAGCTTGTGGACCACCACACAGAGGCCCTCCCAGCAACTTTCCAATTTAGGGCAGCGTCCCTTACGCCGCTGCGGGTTAAACATCAACACCCGAGATCCAGCGTGCATAAGCGCCCCCTGACACCGGGTGTTGTAAGCTCTTCTCTGGCAGCTGCTCCTGCTGTTGAGGCGTGTACAGTTTCCATCTTAGCCCGTAAATCCCTCATATATTCCGTCAATGTGTTAGCTCCAGGGGTCAGCGTCTGGCGGTGCCCCAAACACAAGTTCAAGTTCAAGTAGGTTTTTATTGTCATTTCTCCATATACCACTGTGTGGCTCCTTCTTCGTTTCTTGGGCTCACCACAGAAACGCTCTTTGTGGCCTCTCTTTCGACAACGCCAACCTACCAGTCTCGTCCCGGCTGCTGGTCGTGATCGCCCCGGAATACTTCCTCTTGGCTTGTGTCGCCGTCCTCTACAACAGGGCAGGGCATCCGTCAGCTTGACGGGGATGGGCAGCACAGAATCGCCTCCACTTTTTCTGCCTCATCGACAGATTATCCGGCGATTGCTCATTGAGAAACGCCTCGAGGGTTACGTGATGCTGCACCTCTTTGGGGAAGTGGGGGGTATGCCTGCCTTGCCAGGGTGCGCAGCTTTCTCTCTGCATCGGCTTAACATCAGCTTGCGCTGCGTTGCGGGGGCGTGTTCGGCCCCATTGGGAGGAGCTGAGCAGACATAGCGCTCGGTACCGAGGTCCCGTGTGGCCTCGCCACCGTCCTCTGCTACCCACTGGCTCTGCTTCTCTTTTTTCTTCGTGCTGGCCGCTGGGTCTCGCTCCTTCAAAAGTCATTCGATCTCTACCAGCTGGCTTGGCCCATCACACTTCTGACACCATTGTAGTGTCGGCGAAGAAGCATTTTGAACTCAGGAAATTGCTCTTTATCTCGCAAACACACTCTTACAGCATAGAACGAGCTTGGTAGGAAGCCAATGTACTGACTCAATATGGGAAAATCTGGCGGGGGTTGGCCTTTGGCTGTTGGAGGTTGGCAGAGCTTCCGTTGATGGTGGGCATGACAAACCCCTGGCATAACATGCTGGTTCAACCCATGCTGACACAGACAACATCACAGATACACACACTTTTATTGACTCTTCTTATAACAACCCCCAAAACCACCACCAACAACAACAGCATAACGGCAGTGCACGGAGTCTCATGGGTATTCAACGAGCACACCAGCAAGCCCCCAACGCTACAGTATCTAATCTGGCTCTGCTTTCCAATACTGTTTTCAGTGCACCCTTGTCGAATTTACCCCACGACCCGGAGCTGTGTGTCAACTACATCACATCACACAGTTGACCTTGGCAGCAAGACCAAAGTGTACAGAGTCATACCATGGTTTGCTAGCTACAATTATAAACTATAAACTGTCATGTACGGATGGAGAACACAATAAAGATGCCATAGACTATTTTTAGTTCCCTATAGAACCATTTTAGGTTCCTTAAATACTCTTTTGGTTCATAATTCTTTAACCATATTTGTTGTTTCCACAATAAACTAAATAATCATTTTCCCCCCCAAACATCCTTTCACATATTTGTAACATTTATTGTGGAAAATATTTCTCTGTGACACCATCAAAGAAAAGGTTCTTTAGGAAACCAAAAAGACTTGGTCCCTCGGGCTCCAAGGGGTCACCTAACAGTTTGAGCTACTACGGTAATAGAACAGATCTTAAAATGGCAATTGGTCAACCAATGGCGAAATTGGTGATGTGAATTTGACTAGGGTGTGTCAACAGTATTGAAACGCAGCTCCACAAATCTTTTACATTTATTTTATCCATCTTAGCTCTTACCTTCATTCAACCCTTTTATCTCCTTGGGGATATTATGGAAATGGTGCTCAGGTGAAAACACAGAGCACTCTGACTTTCTAGAGAAAAATAAGATGGACACTTGATCTACTGACATACATTACTGCACTTTCAAAGCAAATAGGATTTCATCAATCATTGGAACGTGTCTGAGAGGCCCAGGGCAATTCAAATAAAATGAAATTGAAACATCTTGCACACACACATGCACACACGTTAACATTTTGCACTCTGACTGTGTCGATGCTCCGAGTCTGCTTTTGCGAATTGTGCAGCATCGATCAGATCCTTTAATGCATTGGACTTTTGATAAGTGTGAGCGCTTTGCCTGGACGAGATTCGGCCCTTTCCATTATGTGTGTAATCTGAAAGGAACATCTCTCTCAACCGTTTTCAATATGTCTGCCCTTTGTACCTCGTCTGGGTAAAATGCAGCTCACTGTACACACACAACACAATCTCACCAAAGAGATTAACAGTGACCACCCACTTGGGAAGTATCTTCCATTCATTACCTCCAAAGACATTTTAGAAAAATCCTAAATAAAGAGTTTAAAGGATTAAACCAAGACAGTTGAAAAAGTGGGCGGTCACTCCATTTCCATTGTTACAGCGACGTCTCTAATTGATGGGTCTTTCTTTATGATTGTGAGCAGTGTACAACTTCACCGGGACTTAAACGCAATTTTTTAAAAAGAAAGTTGAACTTAGACTAACATAAGGCTTCGACAGGGGCGCATACCATTATTTAACAATTTTGTTGGAAGGTTTACAACAATACAGCTAATGTTTAAATTGTTGGAACTTACCATATAATTTACTTCCGGAATCTCACTGTTCAGCTCTATGCCTACTTTTATTTTTTTTATTTATAAAGGACATATCAGCAGTTAATTATTTTTACTGGTGACAATTTCATGTGTACAATGAACTACCAGTAGTTTCAAATAACATATAGTCTTAGTTCTTTTCTTTCTTTTTTTTACATGTTGAGGGCAAAGGTGAAAGAAATTATTTTCAAGAATGTGCAAAGTAATAAAAAAAATTCTCATACAGCACAAAAATGCACATATATACCCAAAATAACCTCGAAACATAGATCCTAAGCAGCCTCACTGTCTCACAGGATTTGGCAATAACCACACTCTCTTTTAGCCGAGGTGACTGAGCGTTTCGCGCTCAACTCTGAGATAATCCACTGATCCGAGATCTGCTGCATAATTCCCACATCAAGGGTTTTACAGCTCCGTGGCCCTCACACTAACACGCAGCGTCCCAGGGGAGAGACAGGACCTCGTTTGGCCATCTCCTAATAACACACTCAGCCG
This sequence comes from Olivaichthys viedmensis, assembly GCA_028565825.1. Classification (NCBI taxonomy): domain Eukaryota; kingdom Metazoa; phylum Chordata; class Actinopteri; order Siluriformes; family Diplomystidae; genus Olivaichthys; species Olivaichthys viedmensis. Next base: position 5,890,647 of record JAOUQW010000030.1, on the reverse strand, counting down.
TCTAACACGCTGTTTAGTGTGCCTCCATGTACACACTCACGCAGGTTTTTATTGCCCCAGTTCAATTGAAGTCTTGTGTTTTTTATTGCGCCCATATTTCATTTTGGCCTACTTTCCCTAAATTGCCTGTGGGGTTTGGTGAGAGGAGTAGAGCGTGGCTGCTTCTAAATGAGATGGGGAGGAACAGAGTGAGTGATTGAGTGTGTATGTGCGAGAGAGAGAGAGAAAGGATGCAGTCTTGGAAAGCATGCTTAATTGTGGCACTGACTTGCTTGTGAAAAAGAGGTGAATGGACTTCAAGAGAGTGAGTGGGAAAGCAGAGAGGAGGAGTGACACAGTCTGGCCATTCTAAGTAAGTGAGGGTCACTGTGTTGTGTGTGTGTGGGAGGGAAAAACACAATGCCGGCTATAAAGGGTAATCCTGACTGTAGAAAAGAATACATGGTAGTGTATTAAAGCTTTGAAGGGGGAGTCGACTAATTACCCATAGTCCTCAAGGCCTTTTGATGGCCTTCCTAGGGACAACTAAAGGCAATTAGATGTCTATGCAATGCCATTCTGGCAACCTTTATACTGAAATATGCAGCCATTTCACTTAAGAAAGACATAAATGCCACAGTTCATATGTATGCTACATTAAGATGTTGTTTATGCAACATGAAAGCAAAAAACACAAGATATGTTTATGTTCAAAATACATTAAATCACTTTTACGTAACTTATACGAACGTAACTTATACGAACTATTGAGCAGCACAGCTAACATGCTAAGATTACTGATCAGAGAGAGAGACATTACTGATCATAAATACATAGCAATATTAGTTATCATGTATCCTACATGAAAATGTCATTCATATGACAACATAAAAATAACTCATCTTCATTTTGTTCCATAAGCTAATATCCTATAGGTGTTCTTTAAGTAAATGTATGAAACAGCACAGCTAACATTACTGATTACAGAGATTGTGTGATTCGTCATGGTTTATGGCCAAGAAAGGATAACATACAGCACATACTGTATATTGAAATATACAGTAATTTCATGAGCGTAGGAGAGACGTAGCTGCTACAGTTATCATGTGTCCTACATGAAAATGCCATTCAGGCAACTTCAAAGTATAACAAACAAGACATGGTAATGCTAAAATACACTTTAATCAGTTAAATTCCTCACTCAAGCAACATGAATACATAAAGTCTTAATATATATGGGATAAAACTTATTTTCATTAGCTAAAATCCTTAAATTGTTCTTGAGCAGGACAACAACATGCTAGCATTAATTATTGAAGAGAACCAGTCATTGATAGATCAAGGCCTCTGTAAGGATATATAAAAGCTATTAGACATCCATGAAACATTATTATGACCATAACTATTTTGAAATATGCAGCCATTTAATTTCAGCGAGACATACCTGCCATGGTTATCATGTATCTAACATAAAGATGTCATTCATGCAACACTGAAAAAACATAAAGCACATTATAGGGTTATGATAAAAATATACTGTATTTTCATCAGTTATATCCTTAAAGGTACTGTTTAGAAAAAAATGCTAATGCTGCATAAACAGTATCTGAAAGTGAATTGCCACTAATTAGCATTAAGCACATGGAGCCATTCATTTAAAGTGTAGTAAGTTTATTAAACAGCATAGCTACCATGCTAACTATACTGATCAGAGATGCACAGTGATTCATCATTTATGGCCAAGAAAGCATAAAACACACAGTACTTTGGGAAAAAAAACTCTTTTGGCAAAATAGGTTCAGTCCAGCAGTGTTGAAGTGTGTACAAGTGATGTGAGTGTGTGTCCTGCAGTGCTTACTGCAGGGCAAATGCAGCAGATTTGGACCAGAGTGTGTGTATGTGAAATACAGTGCGTCTACAGTACAGTGTTATTGTGGAAAATATTTTGCTCAAAGTGCACGCCCTGCCTGGTGTTAAGAAAGACAGAAATGTCTCACTGCACTCAAGATTTCAAACCTTTGCACCACCTCCATCCAAACAGCCCTGCTAAAGCAAACATTACAACCCATTAGGAAAATATATGATGGTTTCCATCAAGTAATGGACCTTAATGGGAATTGGCTTAATGGTTTCTATTGAATACTTTTCCTTAGATTCCTGAAGGTTTCTATCAGGGATTTTTTTTGGTTACTGTTAAATACCACCAGAACCCAATAGGGCCTTCCATGGGAAGATGGTTACCATCAGAATAAAATTAGATAAGCCATTAGGAACAACACATTCCATTAAACTACAGTTGCAGACTACCAAAACACATTAAAAGCCATTAGGAACCACCAGAAATCTCTCATGGTTTCTAATGATTTTTTTCAGCAGGGAAGAAATAGAAGTAAATAGAAACTTCCTGCTGGGGTTCACTGTGTTTGATTCCTGCTCTAACACACCAGACCCAGCTTATAACTGTACCCCAGTATGTAAGGAATAAAACACAATGGGACGTGCAGTTATAGGGAATAATTAACGACAGGGTGGTGTGATGCGAGTTGATTATTTTCCAATAACAGCACATCCTGAAGTGTTTTAATCAGTTTATATCACAGCAATTTGCCAACGATTACACATTTGTATTTATTAAAGAAAGACATGTCATACTTTTTATCCATTTATAGTTACATTTAATGTTGTGGAACGTCTGCGAAACAAGTTAGTTCCTGTTATCACTTATGTTATAACAGCTATAAACAGTTGTTCCCTCACCAGACTCTCTCGTTTTTTCTCTCTCTCTTGAAGTTAATAAGACAAAAGATGCAGCTTGTCATGTTACTGATAAACTGCAAAGCACAAACTGCTCTGTCCTGAATTCTTTCCCGTGGAGGAAACTTAAAGAAACAGCTGACTGTTACAAAGTGCTGACACCGGAGTCTCCTTCCATAAAAAACTTTCTCCTTACAGAAAGCTTTACCATAGCAACGATTATTTTTTAAATAAGCATTAAATTAAATAATAGCATTAAGAATTAAATTATTTGAATCTGTTTATTGTTAGGCTTAAATTATGTGAGAGTTCCTGTGAATTAGTTGTTACTATAGAAACGATAACGTATTAGAACGAGCGCATTAATATATACCTATGATTTGCCTTGCAGATGGCACTACTGTCAGAGTCATGCAGTTATAGAAAATTAATCAACACCTTCTGACCAATCAGAATAGAAAATTTAACAGTGCTGTGGTATAAAACATTTTTTTTTTGGTAAGGGGTTTTACAGTAGGGTTACTTTGTATTTACAACCTGATCTCAAGATAAATTTGTAACAAGCATGAGCACTTTTACAAACTAGCATTAGTGTCTACTTTTTCAGGTTATGAATCCTCACTCTGCATCCACACTGGCAGCAATGCATTGCTACAAAGTGGCAGAAAGTCATTAATTTTTAATGAGAGCTTGTGATTTACAGAGACAGGAGGTCAAGCTACCGCTGGTGACATGGAGTAGGCGGGGCAAGCAAAAAAGGTTGAGCTGAGTTTAACTTTAGGCACATGAGAAGTAAAGTATTGCTGCGCCTTCAGTTGATTGCGCGTTTTTCAAGTCTTTCTGGATAAGGCCGTCAATGAATATATTAGTGGATCTTTTATGAAGACCTAATTAAGTATTGATGTTTGGGAGCTTTGAGAGTCCTGTGGCTATGCTTGATGGCATTTGTGGACAGCACAACATAGAATAGAATAGAATGCTCCTTTATTGTCACATATACATATACATATACAAGTACAAGTACAAGTACAAGTACAGTGAAATTGATTCTTCGCATATGCCAGCATGTTGGTAAGCTGGGGTCAGAGCGCAGGGTCAGCCATGATACAGCGCCCCTGGAGCAGGGAGGGTTAAGGGCCTTGCTCAAGGGCCCAACAGTGGCAGCTTGAACCCACAACCTTCTGATCAGTAGCCCAGTGCCCTAACCGCTGAGCCACCACTGCCCCACTCATGGACTAGGTGTGTGATGTAATTGAATTAAATCCTGACTCATAGTGGATGTGAGTTGGCCTTGATCTTGCGTTCATGTTAGCTTCACTGTATACAGTACATGTCATACCACTTTATTATGCTGTATATATGTCCTCTAGCATGACTTCTGGTAAATGACCTATGACTGATGTCACAACAGGTCACATGGTTTGCCCCTCTGTCTATATTGTGGAACTGTGATACTGATGGGCTGTCCACATGATAAGGCATGTTGAATAATCAACTCTTCTAATGTGGGTCTGTGACAACTTTGTGGTGCATTTCCATAACCTTTAATCACTTTAACATACATGCTTTCAAATGTAAACCCACGCTTGCTTGCTGGGCTGCCTCACTCCTATGCCTATTACGTTATTCATATGAAAATATCCCTGTGGCACACTCTGATTTCCATGTGCTTTATTTTGATATTAAAGAACGCCAGATTTCCATTTTCCTTTGAATGGTAGGTTTAGGAATGTTTTCCCATACAGACAGATCAGATGGAGGAAGAACAGCTTGTTGATGTGCTCAATGAAATGAAAAAGATAAGACAGTTGGGGCCATAATATGCAGTTGATCAGAGCCAGGGCTCAGGAGGGACTCTTGCAGTCACTGTGAACAAAGTTCAGGTTTATTTACCTTTGTATAGATCCAATAAAAGTGACAGTATGGAGAGTATCTTAATCTAAAAGCAATAGTGTTCTGAATAACAGCACCTGAAGTAAGGTTTTATCCATTCCCATTCAGAAGACACACCACGATATTTTCAGTCTAGTCACTGATTTTAGTCATTGGTCTGGTCATCGCTCCTGGCCACACTTCCTAGGTGTCTGAGGTCAGTTTATGCTCTCGGCTGCTGTGCAGGTGTGGGTAGGGAAGAGCTGTTTACTGCTCTGTGTGTGGCAAAGTCTACAGCGCCAGTCTGAGAGTTCTCAGTCATCAGGCAACTGCCGGTCCTGAGTTGGGGTGAGGACTGGGACACTGAGCCGTTCTGACAAGGCTGCTGGGGATAGGAGAGTGGTCGACTCAGCCTCTGGCCCTCTTTTTTGGGTGGAAGAAAGAACTGAGTGCACTACCCCCCTGGAGGTGCTCTAATCAAAGTTAGCGGACAGATCTTGCCTTATCATTTATTTTAGTCTCCACTGGGTCCAATCACGCAGGCTAACAAGGCTTATCAGCAACACAAATGTGTCTCAGTGGACCGCTTTGTATTCTCTTGTCTAAAGAGTGATAACAGGGCTGACAAGCAGTACATTTGACTGCACTGTAAACAACAACCCAACAACAACTGCCTTCTGCCAATTAGCAGTAGCATTATTAGGTTACCATGAGTGTATGTTTGTTGTGTGTATGTTTTTGCATGTGTGTGTGTGTATGGAGGGGTCTCTATTACCACTATCTATCCCCCATGGGTCTCTGATATTACACTGTGAATGTATACACTTATGTGTACAACCAGACAGGGATTCTCCTTATTAAAATTAAAAGTAAAATATATATATAAATATAAATTGATTGAGGGCACTATAAAAAATGCTGTTTTTTTTAACAGTAACGTACTGTTTTATTTCTTCACAATATTTTACTGTTAAACACTATGCATTGTGATAAAATATGTAGCATTGAGAGTGCTTACAGTAAATTACTCGAAAAATGCAATGCATCCTGGGATGTTTAGCTGCAGGGGCATCATCCACGCCTAACGTTTCATGTCTAAAGCAGCTGAGCAGCAACGTCAAGACTCTCCTTGCATCTTTAAAGTGTTCTGTCAATATGTTAGTTGTTGAAACTAATTAGCTAGATATCACGACAATTATTTCACCACTATTCTTTTTAATGTCCCTTTTCTTTTAGAAGTTAACTAGCCAGCTTTAACTCTCCAATATCCAATATCACTTTCGGGCCATTCACCTTCAAAATGTTCATATTAACTAATACTTTACCATGTTTACCAGCTCACCTGACAAGATGATGAGTTAACTAAAAATAATGTAAATTTGCAGTATTTTACTGGCAACTGTGCTGGCAGTATTTTACCGTAGAATGTGTAGTAAATATTTTTACATTGTGTAGAGGGGGGCTAACAAATTGTGCTTAGAAACAGGCTACAGTCAGTAACTGTATACTTACAAAGTGCACCTCTGTGAAGTTAGCCTCCCAAATAAAAATAAATAAAACATTCACATTTGTTTATTCCAGATAAATGAGCTAATACAAGGTGTAAATACAAGGTAGGTGTATGCACATAAGTGCATATATTTTTTTATATGGTATATGTATTTTTTATGCAAACACACGCAACCAGTTATGTCAGTTAGTTAAATGCCAAAGTTGTTGTTGTTGTTGTTGTTGTGTGTGTGTGTGTGTGTGTGTGTGTGTGTGTTCCCAGAAATGTTTTCATAAGAAGTCCTAGCTCTGGAGCAGCTATAGACATATGCACACCATGTAAGTAGAAGCGACCATTCCTCTGAACCTATTTACATGTATTTGCATTTAAGTGCTCCTGCCAAAACTCCTCCTACCATATTAATTTGTTCCATACAGCACAGGATTGATATGAATGGGGCAATAGCGGAACGAGTTGGGGAGAGGGAGCCATATGTCTGTTTGGAATTGATAAGGGCAATATATCTCTGTATATTTCTTTCTATAAACAGATGTAGGCAGAGAGTAGTTAAATTAAAAGTGAGATCAATCATGATCAGATCCTGGGGGCAGCTGTGAGTCTTTGGGATTGTGGGGGGGGGGGCAAGGAGCAGAAAGCCAGCAGAGAAAAGTAGAGGAGAGAAGATCAGAGGAGAGGCAAAAGGACAATTTGTGTTTGGAGGTGAGAGCAGTGAGAATAATGAATGAATTATTTAATTGTCATTTATCTGACACATTTCTTCCCTCTTGATTGGTGGTTGTGTATAACGGTAGGCATGGTGAACTCGTATGTGCTCTTTTTCTTTTTGCTCTTATAGCATGTGCTATTGAATACTGTAGTTGACTGCATGTTTATATAGTCAGTATCAAGTCTGAAAGGTAGAGTGGGCTATGTGATGGTGTGAGGACTGTCTTTCCGACAGTGAGGAGTTGGAAAGAGGGGGATTTATATGCATATGTAATGTACCAACCATCTTACCGTGAGCGTGAGATGTAAGTCTATAAATGGCAGTTTTGATTCTATTCATAGATGATTTACCAGTGTCTATATATACACTCACCAAGCACTTTATTAGGAACATGTACACCTTCTCATTCATGCAATTATCTAATCAGCCAATC
>JAOUQW010000030.1:5865804-5876081 GCA_028565825.1 Olivaichthys viedmensis | reverse complement strand
GGTCAACACTGCAAATATTGACTCTTTGCATAAACTTAATGTAATTGTCAATAAAAGCCTTTGACACTTATGAAATGTTTGTAATTATACTTCAGTATACCATAGTAACATCTGACAAAAAGATTTAAAAACACTGAAGTAGCAAACTTTGTGAAAATTTAATATTTGTGTTATTCTCAAAACTTTTGGCCACGACTGTACATCGCCCGACCTTCTTCCTGCCCCTCGACGATGCTTCTGCCTAACCCCTTGATCCTTTCCAAAGCTGGCTTTCTAGCCCCCGGCCCGCACCTCCATCCACCCCGGCCAAGCCCAGACAGAATACCGAGCCTATATATGGATGCAGCAGGCATGGCTGCAATTGGCCAACTGCTGGCCGATCAGCAGCAACAAATTGCCACACTGACAGCGGCCGTGACGCAGCTAAGCACACAACAGCAGCCGCCGCCCCAACAGGTACCTCTGCCAGTTGCGCCGCTGCGCCGTCACCCGCGCCGCCAGATCACACCCCCGGACAAATACGATGGCAACCCAGCAAATTGCCAAGGCTTCCTCCTGCAGTGTTCCGTCTACTTTGGAGCCATGGGGGGACGGACCAAGAAAAAATGACGGAGCTCATCTCCTTTCTGACTGGGAAAGCATTAAGATGGGCTACCGCAGTCTGAAATAGCGAGATGGCCGCAAAAGTAGGGCTGCCGTGCCAGCTCATCACCCCTCCCCTGCAGGTGCTAACGCTCGACGGGAGACCCGTAGGGAAGGGTGAGATCACTCACCAAACCAAGCCCCTCACGCTGTACATTAGCGCACTGCACCGGGAGACCATCTCCTTCTTCCTCACCTCCTTTCCCAAGCACCCCATTGTGCTGGGGCTCCCATGGATGAAAAAACATGAGCCCCACATCTCATGGAGGGACAGGGAGCTCGTTGCATGGTCCCCACACTGCACTCAGCACTGCCTAACCCGGCTCCCCATTATCACCGCCTCTACTTCCATGGAAAGTCCCGAATCTGGAGACACCCCTGTAATCCCCTCACAGTACACGGATCACACGGAAGTCTTTAGCAGTGCTAAAGTTTCCAATGAAGCTGGTCTTTGTTTTAAAGTTTGTTATGGTCTGCAGTCCTTGCCATATGTTCCTTGAATCAGTGGTGTTAAATTTGTCTTCCATTCTGTCTCTGTACTCATGTTTGGCTGTTTTGATCGTCCTGTGGAGAGTATAACTGGCTTGTTTGTATTCCTCAGTGTTTCCAGAGTCAAAAGCAGTATTAAAACTACTGATTAATTACTGATTAACGTCAACATTAAATCCCAATTGCTGAGTCTTACCTTCCTCCTGGAGATCTACTAACTGATGTACCGTGGCCTATTCATGCATGTCAGTGTCTAAAATGTAAATGTCTATATCTGTAGCCAAGTGGTGTATTTAATGCACTTAGTCCACTAAAGAGACTCTATTGCTTCTAGAGAGGGCTGTCTGAATGTTGAGCTGGGCGGATTTCTGGTGTGACCACAGCTTTAGGCACGCATGCGCAATGAACCAATTGGGAGAGAGCGGCCTGGGAAAGATGAGCATGTGAGCTGAGACTGGGGTTCGGGTTCCTCAAGTGTTTATTGTAATAAAGGTTCAGATTTATCATTTGGGTGCTCAAAAATGGCATATAAGACTCTTGAGAGTATCTGTGAGTATATCTTTCATGTTGAGTTAATTACACTGGGTAGCTTTGGATTGGGCTGTAGTTCTATTAGCATTTTCTTGCACATTGTTGATTAATCCCACTTAGTACTGTGAAATATTCACAGAATGGAATTTTAATCATTATGTAAAAGGATTTATTGTATATTGTTTTAGAGATTCAAACTCAAAGTCAAAGTTCCTTTATTGTCATGTGCACATAGAGTACAATTAAATTCTTACTTGCATGTCATTCCTCAGGCTTCATTTTTGAGCACCCAAATGATAAATCTGTTTTGAGAGGCATGTTAAGGACCTGATCTACACCATGCTTCCTACCACCTTAGACCCTCTACAATTTGCCTACTGTCAAAACATATCCACAGATGATGCCATCTTCACTGCACTACACACAGCCCTCACTCACCTGGAAGAGAGGAACACCTATGTGAGAATGCTGTAGATTACAGCTCAGCGTTCAACACCATAGTGCCCTCCAGACTGGACACTAAACTCAGTGACTTAGGCCTCAACCCTTCACTGTGCAGATGGATCTTTGACTTCCTGAGAGGATGACATCAGGTGGTGAGGATGGGTTCCAATATCTCCTCACCACTAACCCTTAATACAGGCGAACCACAAGGATGTGTGCTAAGCCCTCACCTCTACTCCCTGTATATTTATGACTGTATGGCCTGGCACTACTCCAACACTGTCGTCAAATTTGCTGATGACACAACAGTCATAGGCCTGATCTCCAACAACGATGAGGAGGCCTACAGAGAGGAGGTCAGAAACCTGTCACTGTGGTGCCAGGAAAATAACCTCTCCCTGAATGTCAACAAGACCAAGGAACTGATCGTGGACTACAGGAAATGGGCAAGAACACACGCTCCCCTCACCATAAATGGAGCTGCAGTAGAGAGGGTCAGCAGCTTTACGTTCCTCTGTGTCCACATCACAGAGGATCTCACATGGTCAGTGCACACTGGAGCTGTGGTAGGAAGTCACAATAGCGCCTCTACAATCTCAGGTGCCTTAGGAGATTCTGTCTCAGCCCCAGAATCCTCAGGTCGTTCTACAACTGCACGATCGAGAGCATTCTAACTGATAGCATCACCTGCTGGTTTGGGAACTGCACTGCTCTTGACCGCAAAAACCTGCAAATAGTAGTAGGATCTGTCCAGCGCATCACTGGAGGTGAGCTTCCCTCCCTCCAGGACATTAATAAATTTTTTTTACTTTCCTTCCTACCTTTATTATTATCTTTATTCTATTGTTATTTAAATTGTAACTGACTGCTTTGTTGTTGGAGCTCTGCAACATAAGAATTTCACTTGCCTTTTATACATTTTATCCCTGTGTAAACTGTGTAAACTGTGATGTGACAATAAAATCTAAATCTAAATCTAATGTTTTAACTATTTGGGTTCACAAAGTTTGCCGGCGAAGCTCAGCAAGATCAGATTAACTTTATCGTATTTTTTGGTTTACGTTTTCGTGAGATTTTATCATGCAAATATGAAAACAAAAATGTCAGAAACTGTGTAGTGACTGGCGAGCAGGCAACTCTACTCTGGTCCTCCGTGAGAGACCCCGCTAACCTTGGATGAGCTGAACATGCAGCATCAGGAAGAGTGGGCAAACTCTGGAGGCCGGGGGAGAAGAGCCAGAGGCACAGAGGAGCGACACTGGCAGATTTTGTAAGTAACCTACGGGATTGGATTGAGACTGTGCGCTCTCTCACGTAGCAGCCAAAGAAAATCAGCCACCAGGAGCGGGTTTGTGGTGTTCGGTGCCAGTGAGAGACTGTATGTGTTGGGAACGGGGTGTGGCTGATCGGCCCACAGTGGCGCAACAACTGGCTGTCGCTGCACTGTAGAGACTTTGTTTTGGTTGTGTGATGGTTGTTTGGGTCCCTTGACCCTTGAAGGGGGGGCTGTGTAGCGTCGCTGCACCTGCATGGTTTGCATTCGTGTACCCGTGAGCCATCTGTTAGTTTTGGGGAAAGAATCCCATGCTTGTTAAAATGGGTGCTTGGTACAAAAAGGGGGGAATGTGTGAAAGCCGGCATGTTGATTATGTCCACCATTGGCGGATGTCTGGTGGGCTTTGTTAACCCCCACCAGCTTTCCCATGCTAGTTCAGTTCTCTGGCTTACCAAGCTACGTTGTTGTGCTTTAAGAGTGTGTTTGCCAAATAAAGAGCAATTTCCTGGTTTTAAAATGTTTCCTGGTCACACCTCTTCGTCATAATTTGATAAGACTGGCATTTTACCTGTTACGTCTTTACTAACAAGGCTATTTGGCAATAGTAATTACTAAAAACTTTCCCTAATACAAGTTTGGGAAGCCCGGAAAAAATTTATATCTAGAGCAGGCAGATGCATATTATGGTTTGTTTTTCATATTTGTTCAATTATAAACAAATATGTTTTTGTAAAAACATGTCAGTGGTTTTAAAGGGTTAAACCAACAGTATAGGATAAAGGTTTTTTTTTTACTGGGATATTACCTGTAAAATCATAACTGCAGATTATGAAAATATTAAAACTGTGTGGGACTTAAAGCTGAAAATGCCTCTTTGTGCAGAAGCCATCCAGTCAGCTCTCTCTGGCATTGTAGCTGTGCAGATTTGGTTTTATTTTTGCTGAGAGCCATGTTTTTATTATAGAACACCAGCCTTACTTTCATATGCAACGTTGTCATTATCCCATGGCGATTTTTCAACACTTTCCTAAAGCAAAAAAGAGATGTAACGCACAGTCGTGCTGAGTGTGTAAGAGGCTGGTGTGGAGTTAATAGAGTTATCCGAGGTCTCCCACGTGAGGACAATGGAGGTGTAATTGCACCAGAGAGACGTTCAGTCTGAACAGAACAAGGAAATATCAGACTTTATACAGCGGCCTCCGCTCAGCAGAGATTTAATATAAGCCTCTATCACACACACATGCAGAGGATTCTTTCTCTACACACACACACATGAACACACATATATCGACATCTACACATTTACATGTGCTTTTACATGTACTGTATATATATATATACATATACATGTACATCTCGTCACAGTGCCTGCACAGTGTGCATTTGCATACCCGTGATACCCCGCGGCCGCCTGTTGTTTGTGTCGAATAATTTCCTATTCTGTTGTAATGAGTGTTTGGTGCAAAGGGGGGAATTATGGGTTTTGTTGTCCGTGCTGGCCTGTGTTGACCCAGCACATTATATGTGTCCACTTTCGGTGGAAGTCGGTGGGTGTTGTTGTGCTGCAAGAGTGTGTTAGCCAAATAAAAAGCAATTTCTTGGTTTTAAAATGCTTCCTGGTCATGCCTCTTCTTTGCTGACATCACACAAATGTCAGAAATGGCATGGGTCAAGCCAGCTGGAGGAGATCGAGTCACTCCTGAGATAGATGGACCCGACAGTGTAAAGGACGGCGAAGCAGGCGGGAAGCAGAGAGCAGCGGCGAGGCAGCAGCTGGGGTCATATGCCTGCCCCGCTACAACCGCGAAGGCCCCTGGGAACTCTACGAGGCACAACTGAATGTAGTGGCAAGATTCTATTTGTGGTCAGCAGAGATGAGGGCAATGCAGCTGAGCTTGGCGTTGAAAGGAAATGCGATGCAGGTAGTGTTTGACGTCCCTGAAGCAGAATATGGGCAGCTAACGACGCTCAAGACAGCTTTTCGGCAATGTTTCGGCTAAGTCCCCACCCCTCCAGCTTAGCATGAGCTACTTTGGAGCCAGTGTACAGAGAAAGGGGAAAAGACACCAATGTCATGTCTGTTTCATTACAGTTGTGAATTACATGCAGTTATTGCGTTCAAATGGAACTTGTGCTTTTGACATGGGAAAGCAAACACACAATGCGCTCACCATTCAAGGGGCTAAAGTCTTGAGAACACTGTTGTTAGGTAACTGGGAAATATGGATGACTAGTATAGAAGCTAGCTAATGACTGAGACTAACGGTTTAGTTAGTTAGCACATAGGCGTTAGGTCTTTTATATAGACAATGTAAAAGGCTCAATGACATCAGAAGCATGACAAAACCAACGGGAATATCAACATTTCCCTCAGATGTGGTGGTAAATTACTAAGATAAATATGACTTAAATTACACTGTAATTACACCTAGCATTGATGGTAAACCAAACATTTGTCTTGTTTCTACTGTCACTGCGTCTTTCAGGGGTTTCAGGGCTCTGCCATATTAATAAATGTCAACATTGTGTCACAACTTGTGAACTCATAGCTATCGAAAATACCACAAAGTGGGCTGTTCATATGGCATCTTCTTGTAAACTTGCTAAAAATAACCCTATTTAAACACACAAATAGTCTTAACGCCTTGGAATTTCCATCATTTTGTAGAACTCGGTGTCACGGTGTGGTAGGCGGGAGACAATCGTGGATACAATCGTAAGCATTTATTAACATACAGAACTATCAAAGACAGGACAGGGGCATGAACAAGACAGAAAACATAAACATGAAGCACATGGCTCTCGTCGTCATGGTGACCAACTAGCATGGTCACGTCCACAGCCATGCCAGGTGGAGAGTCCATGACAGAACCCTCCCTTTAATGCGTGGCTCCCGAAGCGCCAACATGGGCACTTAAGGGGGGGCCCGGACCCGTGGGGTCAATGTCCTTTTCCGGCTGGTTGTCCGGATTGCTCCACCATACTCAGGAGTGGAGCAAAGACATACTCCCCATGGACCCTCAGCAGGGTCAGGGAGCTGAGCGACGCCCTTGGCAGTGTCAGAAAGTGGAGAGACTTCCTCTGGTCAGGGGACTGAATGACGCCCGCAACAGGATCCGGGAACTGAGCAATGCCTTTGTCAGCGTCAGGAACAACCTCTTTGCTGTTCTCTGGCAGTGCCGGAACGACCTCAGCACTGGTCTCTGGAAGTGCAGGAATGACCTTGGTGCTGGTCTCTGGTAGTGCAGGAATGACCTGCACAGTCAGGGGACTGAGCAATGCCCGCAACGAGGTCCAGAAACTGAGCAGTGCAGGAATGACCTCAGCACTGGTCTCTGCCAGTGCCGGAACGACCTCAGTGTTGATCTCTGGCGGTGCAGAAACGACCTCAGAGCTGGTCTCTGGCAGTGCAGGAATGACCTCAGCGCTGGTCTCTGCTGGTGCAGGAACAACCTCGGAGCTGGTCTCTGGCAGTGCAGGAACGACCACAATGCTGGTCTCTGTCAGTGCAGGAATGACCTCGGCAACCGTTAGCCTCCAACCCAAAAAAACATTCTAGGGTTGGTTACTCCTCCTTGTGAGCTTGACTAGCGCTGCTACGAGTGAGCTCTGTGGCTGGCTCGAAGGCGCAGGTGGGGGCGACCTGCTGCATCGTGACGATCGACGTCAAGACGGTGCTGGGGACTTCGCCCCTCCGCTTATGCTCCTCACACTTTCGGCACAGCTTGTCCTGGGTCACTGCATCTATGGCAGGGGCGAGCTGCCCCATTGTGACGAACGACATGCTGACAGCGAAAAGAAATTCACCCCTCCACTTATGCTCCTCAAACTCTCGGCACAGCTGCTCACTGCATCCACGGCAACGGGCTTTACTGGAACAGTTTTCTCTGGATCGGGTTTTCTGCGAATCAGCTCCACTGGAACGGGCTCCCCAGGAAAGGGCTTTACTAGAACAGGCTTTTCTGGATTGGGTATTGCTGGATCGGGCTTTACCAGAACAGAGTTTTCGGGATCGAACTTTACTGGTTGAACGGATTTGACTGACATGGACTTCCCCTTACGTCGATGTCTGCGACCTCGCAGCAGCATCTCCGAGGCCAACATCGCCGGCACGTATGCTTGAAGGATCGCGACCAGTTCGGCGTACATGCCCAGCGCCTAGCTCCGCAGAGATGCAAAACCCTGCCGGGGGACTCCTGCTGAAGCGTCACCTTCCCCAGATCGGCTCTCTGTATCCATTTTTAGGTTGGATGTTCTGTCACGGCGTGGTAGGCGGGAGACGGTAGATACAATCGCAAGCATTTATTAACATATAGAAACTATTGGACATAAACATAGACATTGACACCAACATAGACAACGTCCAACAACATACACAGACACACCGGGGTTTAAATACATGCACTGATTATGGGAACAAATGAGACACAGTTGGGAACAATCATAGACAGGACAGGGATGTAAACAAGACAGAAACCAAAACATGAAGCGTCATGGCGACCGCCTAGCGTGATCACGTGCACAGCCAGGTGCCAGGTGGAGAGTCTATGACACTCAGATAAGTGCTGAAACATCTTTAAGATTATAAAACAACTGATATTTTATAAGAGACATTGAATTAATTATGAAATAAAATAAATAGATCAAAAGCACATTATACACCAAAATATGCCATCAAAGTATGTAAAATTATTCAATGCATAAAAAAAGACCATGCACAATAAATGTAAAATCACTTAAAAAATTTGATTCAAAATTCTGACATAATTGAACATATGTGTAGCAGCCTGGGAAAACCCATCGGATGTCATTGTGGCTGAATTCTGGCAAACAGCCAAAAATGGGGAAAAATCAGGTTTTGACCAAAACTGAGTTTTTCTGCCTATAACATACTTTGAAACCTCTACTTTCTATCTTAGGTAAATAAGGACCCAGTTTAACAATCGCAGCGTAAAAACAGTCATTCTACCTAAAGATGTTTAAAACCTTGCTAGTTTTCTAGCTAATTGTGATTTCCTCACGCAGTGAATGTCTTGCTGTTTGATGAAGTTGTTCGACAGCTACAGTACGTGCCACAGCGAAACGGACATATCTCTAATCAATTTAGTTTGTAAACAGAGCTGTCAAATTGTCTGTGATGCACACGCGCCATCACATCATGATCAAAACAGAGGAAAGCGCTTTTACACTCTGTAGAGATGACAGAGGACAATGTTGTAAAAAATTTGAATGACCGGGTAAAAAGATAGGAAATGTAATCAACAGACTCGTCGAATTAATCAGCGATTATTTCACCACCAATGAAAGTTTGTAAACCGGACAGTTAGAGTTAGTGAAGAGCAGTGGTAAGGCTTGTGTTCGTCAAATTCCGCGAGGTATAGATAATTCCAACCGTGATAATATAGAGATGACAACAATTTTAAGGACTCTTAAAATAGTTTATAATGTTAATATAATGATTTCTTATAGTCTATAACTGTTGTTTGCCCTTTTTATGAAAAATTCAGGATATTATTATTAAACATGGAATATCTTGGAATAGGCTGGACTAAAAAGTCAGTCTGTAAGCTATGAATAAAGGCTGCTGTAAAGAGAGACCGTTTTTTGTCATATTTATAATTTGTATATATTATTTATAACATTAAATTAAATTCAATTTAATTAAACTTAAATTACTTAATAGCAGTAGCTTTAAGACAATAAATGTATGTTGGTGTCTTTCAGTGAAATTGGAATTGAATCTTTAAATGCAATTTTCTCCCATTTCACTTCTGGGGGTAAACAAACTTTAAAATGCTAGAACTTTACTTGTGGTTGAGATGTGTGCATAAGAGACACCAAATTCAGTTCAGGAAAACCTGCAGTTTTCAGAACTTTATATAGTAGAAAATGTCAATGTGATGAGGCAGGCATGGGGAGAGAACGAAGCTGATTTATTTCATTCGAAATTCGAAAACGTGAGATCAAACGAAAAAACAAAACAAACGGAAAGCAGCCACGTCCGCTCACTGGCTGTACAGCTCACTCAGGTCTGTGTGCGTGTGTCTTGGCTCCGGTCTCTTCGGCTTCCTACTGACAAAAAGAGAGACATAAATAGGAAGCCCGAAATTATCCGCAGGTGCAATCATTCACGTATTATCCGCTGCCTCGCCGTTTCTCCTCACTCAGCCTGCAACCGGTGCTTGACCACGCCCCCGCTGCCACACACCCCCACCGCCTGACTCAGGACGGGGAGCCATCCAACCTGAAGCGGACCAGGCAGGAGATGAAATCCGCCACAGCCATCTATGCCCCCGGCCTGTGAACCACCTCGAACCTAAAAGGCTGCAGAGCCAGATATCAACGAGTGATCCACGTGTTGGCATACTTCATGCAGTGGAGCCACTGGAGCGGGGCGTGGTCCGAACAGAGGGTGAAGAGCTTGCCCAGAAGGTAATAGCGGAGGGCGAGGACCGCCCACTTGAGGGCCAGATACTCCTTCTCTATTGTGCTGTACTTCGTGCTGATGTACAGCACCTGGTGCTCCTCCCCCTCCACCACTTGAGCTAACACTGCCCCCAGCCGTCTGTCCGACACGTCCGTCTGCAAAACAAAAGGGAGAGAGAAGTTAGGCAAATGCAGCAGGGGACCTCCCCACAGAGCTGCCTTAATCTGGCTAAAGGCCCGCTGTCACGGCTCCCTCCACTGGACCAAGTCTGGCGCTCCCTTTTTAGTGAGGTCAGTTAGGGGGCTGGTGATGTCTGAATAATGGGGCACTGGTGGCTCAGTGGTTAGGGCACTGGGCTACTGATCAGAAGGTCCTGGGTTCAAACCTCAGCTCTGCCAATCTGCCACTGTTGGGCCCTTGAGCAAGGCCCTTAACCCTCCCTGCTCCAGGGGCGCTGTATCATGGCTG
>JAOUQW010000030.1:5827637-5840739 GCA_028565825.1 Olivaichthys viedmensis | reverse complement strand
ACTCAACACTCACCTCACCCCTCACCGGCACTCAACACTCACCTCACCCCTCACCGGCACTCAACACTCACCTCACCCCTCACCGGCACTCACCTCACCCCTCACCGGCACTCAACACTCACCTCACCGACACTCAACACTCACCTCACCCCTCACCGGCACTCAACACTCACCTCACCGACACTCAACACTCACCTCACCGACACTCAACACTCTAAATAACCTGGACTTTCACACATACTTTACGAAGTCTCACTCCTGGTTTGACCTGTGACATTTCTGAGCATTATTTTGGTATCGCTAATCTGTTTACGGACTGTTTTCCCGATTGTTGATTCTGTCTTTGCCTGGGGTAACCTGATTGTTGATCGCCTGACCTTTTGTCCGTCTTCTGATTACAAGATTGCCTTGCCCCTTTGTTCTGTCTGCCTTGTGTTTGTCTTAATAAACCTGCACTTGTCTCCAACTGGTCCCGAGTCTTACACTTGTACACACTGTAAATTAATGATATATGAATATGTTAACTGATGATTTGTATACATATACTTACATCATGACTTTACTTGGGGGGCACATCATCATCAAATCATGCTGAATGTAGACAAATTACACGATATATAAATGTATTAACTAATGATATGTAAATATATGAAGTCATAACTAACAAATTTATCATTACATCCTGACTTTACTTCATGGGGCACATTATAATGTCAATATTGTTGATTGGATAAATGTGTAATTAACATAGCCAATAATAGCACTTTGTGATCTTTTAAAAGGAGATTACACTCTGTCAATGCCATTCAAAATTCATTTTATTAAATAGACTATTGTACTATGTACAGGTCATGAATTTAACCACAGTCTACTGTAGAGTGAGTTCAGGTAATTTGCACAATCTAAGTTGTGATCTCGCAAGAAGATAATCGTGTGGCATAACCTTTTGCGATTGTAATAAGACTTTTAATAAGTCACAGTTATCCTACTTATTATTATTGAAACACTTAATGTGCTTTCCCAAATTAATACATGAGAAAAAAAGTGGTTTTGAAACGTTGTATATAAATAAAAATGTATCTTATAGCCTATACTTTGGGCTAACCTACATTGTCTCCAAATAGACCCTTCATAATTCAAAGGATTGTAATTAATGCCGAGTCATGGTATTAATTAAAATAATGAGTTATCAGGTTGTTAAGGCTTAATGATTACTATTATTAATAGTTATTTATACATGACTCAGTTGGCTGTTAAGGTATACGCTTTATTATTTCCTGATGCGCTAAGTATTAGTATATGTATGAATTAATCATCATGCAAGCATTAGTTCACGTATTAATATATGCTTATTTGTGTACCCTTATTGTAAAGTGTTACCCTTAATAGCCTCGTAGCTATAGTACAAAACTAAAGAAGCTCACTTCAGACACTTGGCTGATTGACTACATAAAGTTGGAGGATTGTGTGCATTTAATGTTTGGCCAAACTGGTCCTTTAATGAAGCTGACAGCGAGTGCTGCAAGAATAAATTTCCACCAATGGACCAAGTGCAACATGGTCCTAGGAAGAACAGAAAGAGCCACAAGTGTTAGACACACTAGTCATAAAATAGTCAGTCAAACTACAAACAATGCAATCTTGCAAGTCTATCTCATAAAAATAATAGGAACACACTAGCCAATGTAATCAGTGAGCCATTAATTGACTTTTAAACTGAAAAATATTACTTGATACTTGGAAGTTTATGTTAATGATGAAGGTCAAGAAAGAAATGGGGTGCCTCAGACGCAAGAGCTTGACTCGTCGGGCAATAGTTATATGTTTACAATATGGAGATAAGACTCCAATTACACCTGAATGCATAAATATCCATCATCAATCTGCTGATAGCAAAGAACTGGCAGGGAACGTTCTGTTCATTTAAAAATATTTTTCCCAAGAAAATAGTAAATAAGAGCAGGCGCACGAGTCAAATGTGTCCTTCTAAATGGCCATGAGTGGTAAATCACATCCGCTATGGTTTACTGTGTGTAGGAGGGGGAACGAGCATCAAGAAAACCAAAATTGGTTATTTTGGCTTGGTAAGCGACTACATCTTACGCTACATTAGCAAGAGAATGATTCAAGGCCTTTTCCCCCCGCATTGCATGTTAAAACTATTAATTGAGAGCTTTAAATAAAATACAGGAGATGGGTGTTTCAAGAAGCGTCCCCAGCCAACGAGAATGGATTTCTCCCATAACGAGAAGTCAGGTTTCTGCAGGTGCAGTCTGAATATCATTCTGAGTGTGCTGTTTGTCTTTCACCCTCTGTCACTCCCTCTCACTCCTTTCCCTTTTCTCTGGCTCTTCTTTCTGTCTTTCTCCCACTCTCCCTGGCTTCACCGGCTGGTGTAATGCGAGCGTTTATTAGCTGCTGCTTGGCGCAGGCACCCACATGGATTTAAAAATAGCTGCGTGTTCGCTCACGCTGTCAGGCGCGATGAGATATAAAATGTTCTATTGTACAGAAAGAGACAGAACTAAAACAATGGGGAGATATGCGACGGAAAAGAAGGGAAAAGGGGAAAAAAGGGACAACCTAAAGCTTCTTGCACTCACTCATTTAGACCACAATGGCCATCTCAACCACAACAAAAACACCCACGTACAACATGCAATAGGGCAGTGATAATATGACAACACGGCTGACATTTACAGGAAAGGATAGGAAATCACAGTCTGCCTCTGGAAATGATCATTTATGTTATAAAAAGTTTGCAGAGAGAGAGAGAGCAATCAAGAGGGCGAGAGCAAGGAATACAATTGAACTTCCATTTTTATTCACCAAACTATCCAAGCTGGGAACCACGACCCCCTAGATGTGATACTTATTTCATTATCTGCATGTTGTAAACCAGCCTGATAATCAGTGTTTGAATTACACTCTGGCTTTCAGGTAGCTGCGATCAGCAGGTGGGAGTCATACAATGACCTGATTTACATTACATTTCAGTTACATTAGAGGTACATTATCTTTCGCTGATATATTCATATACATGCACGCTTAAACATTCAGTGCAGAATGTAAGTGCAACCTGGTGGTGTTTTGTCTTTTCCAAAATTATGCATATCCTGCTGTTTTTTTTTTTAAGCGGTTTCTTTTTTTCAGTTTGAGACGGGCTTGTAGTGCATGTTTCTGCGTTGACATTTTGAAATAAAACTTACAGCTCTAAAAAATGTAATCTATAAAATGCAAAAAAAAGAATATGTACTCATAGGAACTAAAATTGTGAGCACCTTTAATTTACATTTAACGTAAGGAGCAGCATAACTGTAAGAATTGGGCTAGATGGGCTTTCGGAGTTTGAGTTTATTTAATTTTAATTAAATAAAGATAGAAAGATATCTTTAGAAAACGGTAAATTCATTTTAATAGTAAAAAAAAAAAAAAAAAGCGACCCCCCCACACTTTAGTTTTAGTTGCTTTAGTTGCTTTCAGGTAGGTCAAGTTTCTTTTGGAGAAGCTCAGCTCCTCCTGGCAAACAGATATGAGATTAAGCAGTTGGAGCTGGCTCTTGAGAAAGTGTAATATATTTGCTCAAATGCTATCCCCAATATTTTTCACATGACTTCTGTATTGGAAGATATTTGCGGAACTTCTGGTTGGGAGATGTTATTGTTCATTGTTTTTAGCGTAGACGGTGAGAGTGAGATGGTTTGTTTAATTGTTATTTTTTTCCATTAAGTGTTCAAGGAGCTCTGGGATGTCGTGTGCAGTTTGTGGCATCCACATCAACCAAACTTGTAGCAAATGTTTTTTTTTTACGATCGTATACCGTGCAAGAAAGCACAGTCACTGCCTTAAGAGATCCATTATGTTTGGGTGCCAGGTGTTGAGATTCAGAGGAAACCTGTGCAGGGTCTGAATAATAATAATGAAACAAGTGTCGTGGTTTAGGAGTTGCAGGTTTGCCATGGTGTCAGGGATCAATCCTGAACTACATTCAGTCTAACTGACAATAAGAAACAGAAGGTATATGTGAGGGGGTGTATAGGAGTGTACTGCATGAGCACCCTGCTGTCTGGATCTCTTCTGTTTCTGTAGTGACTACCCAAGCTTGGTGGACGGACATTTCAGGCTCAATATCTGCCTTCAAATAAATGTCCACAATCCTCATCTGAAACTTTACTGCCATTAAGGTATTAATGCTCCTTTTAAAAAATTACCTTTCTTATATTTATATTCTACAAACCTTTAGAGGAAAAAGGGTGGGGTAAGACAATGTCACCTTGTTTTAAAGTTATCTGTTGTCAAATTTCTGTTCCATTGGTATTTAGCATAATATTTGTTTACCTTTCATCTGAGGTTTTTCAAGACATACATTTGTGGATTGATTTTATACAGCCAGATTTCTACAGTTTATAAGCAATGCTTTAGCCATACCGTAATGAAAACAGTCATGCCAATAAAGTAACCTTTGCATTGAATCGAAAATGTGACCACTGTGAATTACCAGCGCAGCCACTCGGTACTCTGGGTAGGCAACTGACAGCCTGATCCATGTTCTCCAATAAACCTGTAAGAGCACAGAGATTTTATAGAGGCATGAAGCGCATGCCTTCCATGCTCCTCCGCTCTATAATATAAACTTCTCCGACACATATTGTCTCATTATCTCTGAGCTTTTGTTTCCCGTGTGACATGGCAGGCGGCTGCAAGCTGGCATTTATACCATTGCTTTATCTCTGTTTGTTTCCGTTTGTGTCGCAGGGGGCCAGCGATGTGCCTGTAGGTGTTGCTCAACTCCCGGATGAGCGCGCAGTGGATGCTAAGAGTATCTGCGGTGCACTAGAAACCCAGAATAATGAATAAACAGCATGTCTGTCTCAAGATATGCTATTCTGTTTGATGCACGCTAATTTCAGGCATTTGGAATGAATCTGTAATGCTAGCCATGACTTATAACTCTCCTTCTTGCCCTAATGCTAGACTTCCATAACTTTGTATTTGAGTCAATTCCTATGAGTTTGCAATCATTAGAGGATGACAAAGGTCTAAATATATCACGGTGTCAAGAGGTTTAACATGTAACTTTGAAAAATCTGATATCTTTAAATTAATGCATGAATGCACTTCCTTAGGGCTGTCAAAAAGAATTTTACTGTTCAAATACTCTTCAGATTTTCAATAATGTATTTAAAGGCTTAAAAAGGTTTAAAAACCCATGTTTAATTTTTGTCCAAATGATGTGTTGATCTTTGTGTTGCTGGATTTGCAATCGTACAACCATAACAAAGTTTTAAATCACTTGTGTTATCAAACAGTTTAACACATAAACCCTGACATCTCCAAAAAATTCAACCCAGAAGTTTGAATGACTCAGACACCCACCCCGTGATATGACATCCATGATCAAGATCCTTCTCCAACCTCTGCTCCATTCGCCCCCTCATCCTCCCCCAGACTCTGTCTCAGGTTGTGCTGCTCTAAAAACAGAGGCGCGCTCTCACCCCCTCGGCACTTTCATGCACTTCTCCGAGGCTTATCAGCATCTATTGATCCGCTTTCCATCCTACACGTTGAGGAAATCACGTATCTCACTCACGATCCTGAGCTCTTTAATAAGATAAGAAATGACTGGCAAACAGAAAGCACACACAGGGTACATTATTCACTCCATCATATCATGTCCATGTCCTGTTTGACATTTTCCTCTAAAATCCCCCGAGAGCAGTGTTGGGGATCAGTTAATTGCTGCCACTCGGTCAGTGTTATAGAGTTTTAGCAGGAAGCGATCGATCACAGCACAGAGTCACAGCCATATTTAACGCGAACTGAAATTTTTCTGGGACTCCGAGCATGATGGGATTACAGCCGTACCCAGTGTCTCTAACCAAATTTTTAGCCTTTGTTAGGCATTGATTGTAGCAGAGCCAAAGAAAGAGAAGAACTAAAGGGATAGTACTCCTCCAAGAATGTCCTACAGAGCTGATGTAGCGGTTACTTTTGCCTTGGGAGTATGGTGATTTTATGGGAGTCTTTCTCAGTGTGTCTGTGTGGTCCTGATGCAATTTTCTGCTCTTATTCGACCGATGTAACAGCGCTGAAATGCACTTCAGCTTGTCTCTTTCACTTCGCTCTGTGCCTGCCCTAAACCAATAGCCCTCAGTGTAATCACATTGATCATTCCACCTCTGCTTCTTCTCTTTACCTCCTTATGTATTTAGTGTCAGGAGAGTTTACAACAGCTGGAAACTAAACCAGTGTGCCTTATCTTGCAGTTGTGTCATAGCAGGACTTTCGCAAAACGCTCTTACACAAGAAAAGCCTTTTATTAAAGGAATGGTTCAGGAAAAAATCTAATTTACACAACTTTTCCTTTACCCCAAATGTAGCCGATCACCCAAGACATGTTTTGTGTTCTGTGCATGATGACAAGAGACAGAAGCTGAAAGTTATGTGGATGATAATAGTTTCCCTTTAAACTTAAAAAACATAAATCCTGACTCCCACTGCTATTTTACAATTGTTTATTTAAAAATTTGATAATGCTTAACAATGTTGTTCAAAGCAAGTATATGAAGATGTTTGTATCCAAAGTGACTTACAAGTGAAGCAGAATTCAATGCAAGTGCAGGGCTGTTAAATGAGATGAGAGAAACAAGTGCTACAAGACAAAATTTCCACCAAATGACCAGAAACAAGTGCAAGACATGAAGATTTAGGTATCTATTTATGGAAAAGGGCTGCTGGGGCACGGCTGCATAGCATCTTGGATGCAGCAGTAACTTTAAAAAGTAAAAACGTAACTTTAAAAAGTAAGAATTAAACATAAGTTAAAACAACGGGTACAAATTGGTTAAAACAGTGGTGTAGGGGCAAATATATATTTTTCATTATTTATTGAGGAAATATTTGTTGAGGAAACGTATCATTTGAAAAACAGAATAGCCAATCTAGGATGCTCGCTAAACACATTTGGCAAGCAAAAATGGTGAACAGCAAGCAGAAAAGAATATCTGATTTCTTTCTAGTAATATTTCAAAGAAAACTAAAATTAACGACACAAATACTAAGGTATCATTCTGGACGGATTGTTTATACCATCTCTCGTTAGGCGCTTCATTAACAACACACCGGAACGCAAGTTGATGCGGCATGATATTGCTGATAAGTTACACGTACACAAGCCATAGCGCCTCTATGCTGAGCTATAAAAAAAACAATTACATCATACTTTTACTTTCAGATGGCAGCCCCCCCTACTCAAAACATATTCACGTGCACCTGGGTGAATGGAAGGTTGTGATTTCATATCCCATGTCTGCCAGAGTGCCACTTGAGCAAGGGCCCTAAATGTACAACTGCTCAGCTAATTTTGGACTGTATTTTGACCACTTGTAAGTTGCTTTGGATGAAGGTGTCTACCAAATTAATAAATGTAAATGTACATAAATGTTTAAACTATTTTTCCCTCCCAAAATCACCAAATTATTAATCTCTTAGAAGTTTAAAAATCTAAAACAACATATCCTTTTTTACAAGACATTTACACCAACACCTACTGAAGAAGAAGAAGCTTTTAAACGTGACCTCAGGGAGAAAAGCTTGTGGTAAATGAGGGGGAGAGAAATGCTGGTGCGGCAGGGTTTCGCGACTATCACAGTTTGAGTTTGAGGAGCTTTTATGTTCGTTACTGTATCTCTAATGTAGTTCTCCATCATGGTGGAGACAGGAACACAGCTGGTGCTCAATTTGGCCTCAAGAGAGAAACATGGACATGAATAGTGTGTACATTTACATTTATTCATTTGGCAGATGTTTTTATCCAAAGCGACTTACAAGTGAGGCAGAAGTCAATGCAAGCACAGGGCTGTTAAATGAGCCGAGAGTGAAATAAGTGCTACAAGACTAGACTTCCACCAATTGACCAGAAGCAAGTGCAAGATAGTTGTAAGAAGTACAGAAAAAGCCACAGCTTAACATGAAACATGGAGTAAGCGCTACGGTACTCAGAAGTGCTCAAAAACTACTGAAGTAACTGAAGCCTTTGCTACAGTTCTTTCTTAATCCCTGTCAGGCCTGGAAAATATGTATGCAAGTACATTCTCATGAAGAAGTCATTACATAGCAATGTTTAAAGTGTTAACCTTGTAATTCACTTAATAAGCATATTTTGTTTGTCTGATGACTGCTGCTACAGAAATTCACCTTTTTTATGTTATGGCAAGCTAACAGTAGTGTTGATTTATCACATGGGGCAGCAAACTACCATAACTGCTAGAGTAACACGCCTGCTATAAGAACACTAACAAATAGGCATATTACAATTTGCCTAATGCAAAAACTATAACATACAACGCTTCAGTGTATAAGACTCAGCTCCTGTTATAGGGCAAAAAAGTGTTTTATAGTCTAGAAAATACAAAAGCAAGAATAACTGCAATACATACTTTCCAAGAGGTACGTACTGTATTTCGTATATAATGAAAACCAGTATACATTATTTAAATACCTTCACTATTTGTTTATTTAATGACTTTCTTATGTTGTTATTTTATTTAGAATTTTATTTTAATCCTGTTGTTTTTTGTTTTTATTGCTTGTTCCAATAGCTGTGTCAGTGTGAACAACTGCCAATTGAATCTTATTCTGATGCTGATTGTCATTCTGATGATGTTGGTACATTCAAAATAAGAGCTGATTGATATGTTAACTTTATTGTGACAGTTTTAATGTGACAGTCGTGTCTCAGTCACAGTCATTCCCGCCGTTTCTGAAACAGACCAATACGAAAGGATTGGTTTCAGACTTTAGTCGTGCTCTGTATATTACAGCTAACAGCGGTACTTTGTCTCGCAGTCAACACCCATGAAAACCAAGACAAATGACCTGACGCTTTTCTCAAGCTTACTGTAGGTCGGCTACATGCTACACCTCATTCATACAAATATAAATCACAATATCACAGTGGCCCTGAGGCCATCGTATCTGTTTACCGAAATATGTTATTTCCTCCCCTAGTATAGGGGCTGAACACACACATAGCCCTGTGCTTTTTGCGAAGCTTTTAGTGTCAGGAGTTACCGGACTGTATGGCATAATCAGTGAGGATTGTGAATGGCCATGGGTCAAACTCTGAGAAGTTCATGAGCACAGAAAAGTAAAGACTGGCTGAGAACTTGATTGTTAAACTTTTGCAAGCTTGGTGTTTATATTTGTTCAGGTTGCTATGAGGCATATTTGATCAATAAGGGGGTTATTTAATACATACACAAAGCACTATTGGCTTTCTCACAATAGCACATCCTGGAATGCTTAATCAATAAAGTTCCCCATGGTATTCTAGGTGATTCACTTGAATAGCAAAGCATTCAGCTGCAGGACTGAAAGGTGTAGGCTTTAAAATAACTGGACAACAGACTGTGTGACATAATCAGTAAGGATTGGGAATAATCTCTCTCCCAATTAGCGTAAAGCCAAGAAGAGCTGCTTCACCATTAATAGCTCCAGTTGGAGGTATGAAAATTTCAAAAGCACAGAAAAGTGGAAGCTGATCATGAACTCTGTTGGACAGCTTATAGATAATCTTTCTCCTCCAGGTGGAAGTGGATCATCCGTTGCAGTCAATGCGCACATCTTGACATTTCCTGAGCTGGGCATTTATTTTCTTAATGTAAAAGTGAGATGGGGAAAAGTGGAAGAAACACCTGTCAAAAAAACACCCTCTGTGGCTTCATAACTACAGTATTGACCTTCTGCTGAGAATTACCTTTTCACTGCTGAGCATTACCTTTTCAGAAGCTCCATGGAGTCTGAAACAAATAGTGGAGGGAATCTTGTCTTCATTTTAAGCCTGAGAAAATGAAGGAAGGTAACACTGTCCTGTAATATTTTGTTTTACAAAGCTATTGATACTCTACTTCTCCTTTCATCCTCACATATACATCTTACTCTTTTCTGCTATGATGAGCTGCACCATAATTTTCACCTCCAAGAAGAATATTTGTGGGCTCAGATTACAAATCGAGGCACCTAAAAATCTTGGACGTTATGCATTTAACTCTGTTGTGATTAGGCAACTGCTTGTTGGATATCCTGTCCATATATCCTGCTTCACAAAAAATGCTTAATACAGATTTCATCTGATTTTGTGACTCCTAATAGTGTTACACCTTAGAATCATAGGGCTGACTTAACACGTCAAGTGCGACAAATGCGCAAACCGTAAAAAACATTACCAATTAGGCTAATGTTACAATATTGACTAAGTCGCTAAAAAATTAATCGTGTACTTCAGGAACTACAATATTTATGAAATTTATTGTCAAATGAAAGAGACAATTTTGGTGATGAATTGTGATCAATAACGGCTGTTTCAGGCAGTTGCAGAAACTAGTGATTCTCACAGGAAATTTGATCAGGTCTGGTCTTATTTCTTAAACTGTATAAAATGGAAACAATGTCCCACAGAAAAATCCTGTACATGGACGTGTGTATGTTAGCTCTCACCAAACTTTCAACTAAAAACAGCTTAAGACGTTAGCGTAGTAATATAAGCAAATATTCCTAACAGTCATGTGTAGTCTAAATGTCAATACCAATGCCCAAGTTTGTTCTGTTAAGATGTACTATGCCCTGTCTTGTTTTGTGTTATGAAGTATTCTTGAATACTTGAAAAAAAATTATTAAAAAATTTGGAGAGAAAAGGGCAAAACATTTGGACAGAAACCTACCTTACTTGTTGGCTTGCCACACTGAGGAGATATAGATAAGATCGGGACGAAAAGCTGCTCATGTGAGTAATTGAGCTTTGATTTGTGGTCTAATTTCTAGAGTGTCCCAACATCAGCTCTGCTGAGGCCCCTGAGGGACCTGCAATCTGTCAGTACACACTGTTCATTATGGCACCTATGACTCCGCAAGGCTGGATCAGACAGAAATCTATATTCATCTCCCTTCATCTGAGAATGTGTAACACATTAACGCTCACATGAGTGATGGCAACATTAACTGGATTTATCCCCAGCTTGTATCAATTGCTAAACAAGACTTTTAAGGCATTGCAAATAATACATTTCCACAGATGATTGATTTACTGGCTGGTTTTTGGACCATTTTTATGGGCCGCTGTAGGTGAGGGTAAATTAAATGTTTTTATTACATTTTGTATAAATTGTATTGTTATGAGTTATTTTATTATAAATGGTTCTTTTATATATACTGCATGCCAAACCAGTGATGTTTTTGATTGCAGTAAGTACATTACTGAAAAGGAAGAACAAACAACAATCAAGAGACAGAGTGAGCTAAAAAGAACAGAAGGCTGTGATCAAATAAGGGGGTGTCTGGGTCAACTGGGACAGAAACCTGGCTGATGTGACAAATATAATATATGGCGGCACAGGAATTTGAATCAATAAAGCAAATGAGGGCGGCACGGTGGTACAGCGGGTAGCATGTGTGGAGTTTTGCATGTTCTTGTCATGTGCGCGGCTGTGCGCAACCACGCACTTTTGTTTTACTCCCCCTGTCCTGTAATGTGATTGTCCCCACCTGCACATTGTTTGTTTGTGATTAGTAAGTGTTTAAAAAGTCCTCTTGTTTCTGTTCAGTTTGTGCCTGATTGTTTAATGTTTCGTGTGTTTGATGTATGTGTAAAAGAAATGTATGTTTATTTGCAATGGCTTGCGCTCGTGTCCTGCCTCACCGCTGCAGCACTGTGATAGTTCTCCTTGTGTCTGCATGTGTTTCTTCCGAATGTCCCTAGGTGTGAATAACCACCGTGCAAATGCGTATGTGTGTGATGCTGAAATGAAGCTTGTTGATGGCTCTCTGGCCACAGAGAGCAAAAAACACAGCTGCTACAGTCAGAGCCATAGAGCACACACTTCTGCTAATGATAGTAATGATTTCAACAATCCACTATTAATAATTCAAAATCAAATTTGCAATATGACAATTTTAGAACATGTACAGTATATTAATGCACATGTTCTTTACTCCAATTGTCATTAAACAATGTGGCCTGAGGTTGCCAGAAGGATCAAAAGAAAACTTTTCTCCATTTCTTAAAGTCAGGCAGCACTGGAAGGAGTGTCACATAAAGGTCACTAAGCACTGATCTGAGACCACCTGATAGCCGCAGAAGGATGCAGGGTGACTCTCTGTTCTCAGAACAGCAGAAACGGCTGTTATTGATCACAACCCGAGATGCCATCATCTAAAGAATCTAACACCTCTGCTCTTCCTGCCAGTCATTTCTACAAAGAGAATTCATTACAAAAAAACAAGGAGAAAGCTTAAACCTGATGCTAAATTCTGTCTTTCACCTGTTATTAAATCTCATAAATGCTGTATTTTCCGAACTATAAGGTGTGTTTTATGCCCTCTAGCAGGTGTTGTTACTTATACAGCAAAGCAATTAACGTATATGCTATGCAACATCAGCAGTTATAGCACTGTTAGCCTGGTGCTGTGAATCCCATAGGCTGCCAAAAATAGCTCCATTGCAACTGAAGACATCTTGAATATGTGCAAATCTATTTAATATTTTTCATTATGAGATTAGTATAAAATTACTACAATATTATTTAACCCATATCCAGGATGCTTAAATAGCAATGACACCATTGGTACTGACATACTATTTAGTACGGTAGTATATGTTTTGGGACGCGGCCCAAGCTGGACGATGTAATCATCTGCTGTTATCGTCGTCTCCTCATAAATCCATAATAAATAAGAGCTATTTTTTATGAATTTCATTCAAATTAACCTGTAAAAGTTATAGCCATTATACATACACACAGCCCTAACCCTAATCAATCTTAACTTTGCATTCAAGTTTCTATGACCTTGCAACTGTAATTATATTTTGTTAGCACCATTACATATGACTGCGCTCTTCTAACAAGTTTTTGATTAACACCTGAATGTGTTGTTGCCTTGTGCATAGAGATGCTATACATCAACTCACCCTGTTCTCTAACTAACCTCATTATAGAATAGAATAGAATGCTCCTTTATTGTCACATATATAAGTACAGTACAGTGAAATTGATTCTTCACATATCCCAGCATGTTGGTAAGCTGGGGTCAGAGCGCAGGGTCAGCC
>JAOUQW010000030.1:5806058-5821385 GCA_028565825.1 Olivaichthys viedmensis | reverse complement strand
CATTCTATGTTTATTGTTATGCACCAACATACCAAAGCAAATTCCTTGTATGTGAAAACTTACTTGGCAATAAACCTGATTCTGAAAGAATGCACATCTCCTGTTGCAGTCAACCCAGTATGACTTCTAACCACTTCAAGTGCTGTGACATGGAGGAAGAGAAAACCACAACATCAAGATATAACAGCAAAGACTGACACCGCCAATCTCCAAACATCCTCTGCATTAACTTCTGGAAGGTACTGGGAGCATTAAACACCAGAGGGCATATGATTCCACTCAAACAAACATCAGGTTCCTGTTGCTGAAAACCGAGCTTGTACCCACTGGCTAAAACCATAGTGGAAAACCAGCAGGCAGTTGAGGAAATCTAGAGTCCTCAATAAGAGGTAGAGGGAACGCATCTTTCCTGGTCTTACTATTCACTTAACGATAATCCACAGGCAGAGCATGCCATCCTTTTTACTCACCAAGACTATAGGGGAAAACATAAGGGCTGCTACTTTCCTTAACAACCTGGGCCTCTAAAAGCTGGTTAATATGGGCATTCACTACCTCATACTCAGGGTGGTATGCACATATTGCGCTGCCTCACGGTAATCTCATCCAAGAGATGAATCGCATGGGAAATGAGGTTTGTGCAACCCAAGTCTCCATCATGGGCAGAGAAAACTGAAACATACTTCATCAATAAGGCACTCACTTGATCCTGTTCTGGGTCAGACAGTGCAGTCAAATCAATGTTTGAGCCTCTCCTGAAGAGAACGCACCACAGACTGGGGCAGAGCGGTAGCTGGCAAACTTGTAGCACCTACTGATTACATTAATTCCCAAAATACCAGGAACCTGGAGGGGTGAGGTAGGTCTTTGACCCCCAGGTAGGTCTTGAACGACCAGTATACCACAACCTTACCACAGAGTTTCACACCCAGTGCCAGGTAACCAAGGTAAGGGATGGCCAACCCCACTGCCCGAAGCTGCAGCCAGTGACAAGACTGTAAACGAGCCTGACCCAAAGGTTCAAAATGCTGCAAAAAGAAACTCTAATCATGGACACCACAGATCCTGTCTAGTAAACATGGCACACCAATAAGGACATCTACCTGGGGACAAGACATCAATTTGGACAGGGTACCTAATGTATCCGACACCCCTGAGCCAATTGGCACCCCACCCAAACTGTGGCTCAGCAATTCAATGGGTACTAGTTTTCCCATCACCAGGTCTGAGTATGGGGCCTGCCGATATTGGAGGGCGGATCAGTGGTAGATGCAGCACGAGGTCATAGGGGAACTCGTTCCTCCTTCCACGCTGGCAAAATGGCCAAGTTGCTGACACCTCCTACAGATGATGGGACCATTATGAGGGGACCTACTAGGCCAATGGGAGTCCTGTAATTAAGCCACACAGAGTTGACTCAATTGCTCTTGTTGATGCTTTAAAGTCTCCCTTAATTCACTCAATTCTGTCCCTACGGTAGCACTACCAGCCTCAGCAAGAGGAGCCCCCTGAACCCCATACAAAATCCCATAAGCAGAGGGAACTGACTGACTTTGGCCTCCTGTACTCCCTTCCTCTTACTACATTACCCCCTCTCTGTACTCAAATACTTAATTCTCTTGACTCACCTTCCAGGTGACCAAAGAGGAAAAAATAAAAAGCTTGATCAGCAGGAGACGAGCTCACATGCAGGCCTGCAGCTCCTCCACCAACTCATTGATACTTATGCCAGAATTGTCCCTAAACATCAGGCATTTACAGTCCCTGGGAATATAAATCAACCTCCAGTTGAAAAACTGGCATTAATAATGGGTTCAAAAGAGCGAGCAGGAATTTCATTAGGAGCTGACACTGCACCCCCTTGTTCCTGCCTTAACCATTCATTATCAGCTTTTAATTGGGCCACCAAGTCACTCAACTGTTACATTTCCTCTTCCGTCATTACTTTACATTCACCAACCTCATTAACTTACCTTCACTCAATTAAAACAGCAGGGGGTGCAACCAGGGGCCAATTGCTTACAGGGTTGTCTCAACTCCAATGACTTCAGCTTCCGTTTTGCCTTAACTGAAAAACTAAACAAAATATGCTTTCAAAAAAAAGAAAAAAGAGGAAGGCAACAGGGCAAGACCACAACTGAATCACCATACAGGAAGCCAAGTCACTCTTGTCACAAATTACATCAGCTGCCAACCGTCTAGGATGCCACCTATAAAAACCTAATGAATAGCACTACCACAAGCAGTGTTAGTCAATAAGTTTGTAGGCTCAGCAAGTCAGCTGATTACATACCAAACAAGCAGAAGAGCAGTCTTCAGTGGATAATGCTACCAGCCAATCCACATGCTAAACTAACAAAAAATAATAATAATAAAAATCACACCATACTAAGAAATAGTAGCTCAATACAGAGTACAATTACCTGTACATAGTAGCAAAATAAGCCTACCCCAGATGCTTCAACAACCACCATGAGGCCAGGCTCTCTAAATATAAAGATAAATAAATGAAACTGTCAACACCCAAAACACAAACGAGCAGCACACTACAATGAGCACCTACCTAAATACCTGAACATGAGAAACAAGAGGGGGTGGGGCTCCTCAGGTGCAGACACGCAAACACCAGGGCCATTTATCTAATACAGTACCACATTCAATTAGCAACGTCATGAACCTTGCTGACTAAGGACACACCCAGAACTGGACATGGCTTACAAGAAGAGAATTTAACCCTTACCCTGCCACATAGGCAATAATCAGAACAATAGAAACTGGGACAGACAGAGAGGGTAAACGCTAAACAAACAGGGCGCACTGCAACCAGACGCCTCACTATAGCCACCAGCACAGAAATGTCACTGTCACAAGGCTTCACAAAGAGGCTGTGAGCGTCCAGGTTATTTAAAGGGGTGAGTATGATTGTGAACAGGTGTGTCTCGTCAGAAGTCTGGTGATTGTGAACGTGGATCGACCCTTTGGTCATTGACAGTGTGTCATGTGATGGAGGAGTTTGCTGAGGATTATGGGAATTGGAGTTGGTGGCATGTGCAGACATGGACGTGACATCTTCTTGAAGAAATGTAATTATATTTGTTATTATAAGTAACTTATTAAATAAAAACAGCTGGCATATGTGGTAGTTGACAAATTACTTCATTACATTGCACACACAATGAATTAAACCAGTATTATCATAAGTGTTTAATGTACATTGCTGTGGTATTTGGGCTATGTAGCAAATTATCCAATTAGTTTTAAATGTGTAAATATATATGCTAACGTATCGCTAACTTAAACTGCAAGGAAATTTCCAGAAATAACACCTTGTTTCCTACGTGTGCACTTTATGCATATAATTGCTTATTACATACTGTATATTGCCTCTTCCTTAACGATAAGCCCTGGGTCATGGGATCTGGAAACAGGAACGGAGTGTAATAATTATTCATGCGTATGTCAGAGATCACAGGAGTATCATCATCTAACTTCCTCAATAATGCAACAACAAATTAGCAAAGCAATAACAGCAGCACCATAGGGCTTTAAAGAAGCGTGAAGTTGCAGAGGTGATGTTTTTTTAAGAGGACAAGAATAGAGTGAAGGCAACAGGATGATAGAGAGATTACTCTCCATGCTAAAAAAAGACTCTTAAAGGAATTGGAAAGCAGAAAAGAGTGAAACAAGAGGCAAAAGGAGAGAGAGAGGCCCAAGTGCAATCTCAACAGAGAGCAGTTTACCACGCAATCCAGTTAGCAAGACAGTTGAAGTAAAACACCTGTTGGACAGAAATTAAAGAGTGTTAGAGAGAAAGTTACAGCCTTATAGAAGTGTGAAATACCTCATTATGCTAAGTTTCTATCAACTTGCACATAATGCAAGCGATAAAATAAAAAATGCATTAGAATAATGTTTGCAAATTTTGCTGCCGGCGGCTCTTTTCTATCAATTTGACTTATTGTGATAAAAGTTCTTTATGTAACCATGCTATTTCCTGCAAAATTTTATTTAGCTTCATATTCCATCACCTACTTATAAGGGTGACAAACAAAACAGAGAGAAACGACAGGCCACTGATTAATATTGGCCAGTTTCTTATCATTCTTCTGTCTATTCTCCACAGATAATAACATCCATTTTAACATGCATTTTTGGTTATACAATTATGATCGGATAGGATTCATCCATATAAAAAAACAGGTATAACAGCATACAGCAGCAATTGTAATGGGAATGTGATTGGATCACCTACAAGATACAACTGAACAATAAATTTATTTAAAAAACAAAAAAACAATGAACATTAAGAAATAATGGATGACTCTTACATTTATTCATTTGGCTGATGCTTTTATCAAAAGTAACTTACAGTACAACTGAGCAGTTGAGGGTTAAAGGACTTGCTAAAGGACCCAACAGTGGCAGCTTACAGTGGTGGGATTTGAACTCACAAACAGTAGCCCAAAGCCTTAACCACTGAGCCACCACTGCTCTATCACTCTTCTATCACAATTGCTGGTAACACGGCTTTGCCTACTAACAGCCACCTGTTGAAGACAAACCCTTTCTCAGAACAGGTAAAAGTAAGTACAGCCTGTCCAATAAAATAATCTCTGGTGATCTGGCTCCTGCCAAGTTGAAAGCTGTCTGATTTCCCACATTCTACCCAGCTAGCATATTTCTATATTGCACGGAAGAACTGAGCCTTACCTAAACTTTTTTGAGATGTAATTACATACAGAATGCATACAGAATGCGAATGATGAGAACGCATATAAGTATTGTGATGTAAGCCAATAGTATAAGGATATAATATTGGTAAGAGATATGACATCACAGGGTCAGGGGTCACTCCTGAGAGTTAGCTTCAAAGCCAGCATGTTAAGATGAGGCTGCAACAATGAAAGTGTTGTTCTATATAGTCATACATTGTGCTCAATAGTATTATAGTGTTAAGGAACCCAACATGACATGGTGTCAGAAGTGGAACTACTTTGAGCGAAGTAAAGGCAATATAAAAAATTAAAAAGGGAGATTGTAGGCTACGCACGGAACTAGAAACGGCTAGCTAGTTGACGGTAGAAGAAGCATGGATGGACAGCCAGCAGCGCAACGGGCAGGAGCAGTAGCAGCGGCTGCACCGCAGGACATTGTTGTACCTCCGACCGTGACGTTTACAATAAACCCCCCAGAACCTTTTGATTTTTCTAAACCACAGGAATGGTAAAAGTGGATCAGAAGATTTGAAAGTTTTAGACTGGCAAGTAATCTGAACAATTAATCTGAAGCTAACCAGGTAAACACGGTAGTTTACTGTATGGGAGATGAGGCTGATGATGTGCTGAGAGGACTAAATCAGAGGGAACAACAACGGCAACAACGGCCCAGTTAAACAAGGATTGGATGCATTCTTTGTCCTGAAGAAAAATGTGATTTGCGAACAAGCCAGGTTCAACAAAAGAGTGCAACAGACATCGGAAACAGTGAACTCGTTTATCACAGCACTGTATGCATTGGCAGAAAACTGTGAGTATGGGGAGCTGCACGATGAACTGTTTATTCATTGGTCTGAAAGACACATCATTATTAGAAAGGATGCAACTGGACAAAGATTTAACACTGACTAAAGCCATTAATATGGCGAGGCAATCAGAGGAAATAAAAAGGCAACAGACTGACTTAAGGAGTGAAATGGCAAATGCCAGCAAAGTCACTGTGGATGCTATGAACACTAACAAAGGGAAACAGCACAAGTTCAAAAATAAAGGACATACACATGCAGACACAAGCAGAGACCTCCAAGAGGAGAAGAACAGAGAACATGCTTCAAATGTGGGAAAGCGCCATCTCATCCAAAAGTTCAGTGTTCTGCAAAGAGTGCAGAGTGCCACAATTGTGGTAAAAGAGGACATTATGGAAGAGTATGTAAGTCAGCCAGCATAGTGAATGCTGTCACAGAGGACGATAGTGGCCTATTTCTAGGTACTGTGGATGTAGGAGATGATCCATGGACTGTAGATATCAATATAAGAGACTCCAAAGTCAGATTCAAAATTGATACAGGTGCTGATGTTACAGTCATACCAGAGCATGTGTATGAGCAGATAGTTCAGACAGGCACAGAGCACAAGCTAACCCATGTAAGAAAACCACTGTATGGACCAGGGCGAACAACACTTGTTATTGGAGACGCCAAGGAAGTACTGTGCTATGGGGAAAGGACTGGTACAGAGGACATTTATGTAGTAAAAAACCTGCACACATCCCTGCTGATCAGACCAGCCTCAGTTAAACTCAAGCTAGTGGCTAGAATAGATAGCATAGACTTGGACGCAGTGAGGAAGACTTACCCAAAGCTCTGTGAGGGATTGGGTCTTGTGCAAACGGAATACTCAATCAAACTCAAACCAGATGCCAAACCATTTGCACTTAAATTGCCATGGCAGGTTGCACTACCGTTGCTGGCAAAAGTCAAGAAAGAGCTCAATCGAATGGAGCAGCTTAGAGTTATCAGCAGGATTGAGGAACCAACTGACTGGTGCTCTGGCATGGTTGTAGCACCTAAGAAAACAAAAGATGAAGTCTGCATCTGTGTGGATTTGATCCCTCTCAACGAGTCTGTGTGAAGGGAGAAGTTCATTCTTCCTTCGGTGGACCAAACCCTCGGCATGTTAGCAGGAGAACTTTTCACCAAGCTGGATGCCAATATGGGGTTTTGGCAGATTCTGTTGGCAAAGAAGTCTGCACTTTATACCACATTCATCACCCCATTTGGACACTACTATTTCAACTGTCTGCCATTTGGCATTGCTTCTGCTCCAGAACACTTTCAAAACCGAATGGTGACAGAGGTCACGGAGGGTCTCGAAGGGGTCGTCTGTCATATGGATGATTTCTTATATGGGGCTCATCTCAAGAGGAACATAACGCAAGAGTACATGCATTCCTAGAGAGAGCACAAAAGGCAGGCATCACACTCAACACAGAAAAGTGTGAGTTTGGCAAACGAGAGGTGAAGTTTCTGGGATACATCATCTCCACGGAGGGGATGAGACCAGACCCTGACAAAACAAGAGCTGTACAGCTGATGGAACAGCCAACAAATACAAGTCAGCTTAGGAGTTTCCTTGGCATGGTCAAACAGCTTGGGAAGTTCATCCCTAACTTAGCTGAGAAGGACAAAGCCCTGAGAGACTTGTTATCCAAGGAAAAACAGTGGTACTGAGGACATGAACAGCAAAAAGCATTAACCAATCTCAAACAGGAACTTTCATCTGTACCTGTTCTCCAGCTGTACGTACAATCCTAACAGAGAGCTGAAGATCATCATCTAGTTTGGGGGCAGTGATGCTACAGAAACATGATAATGTCTGGTCACCTGTTGCATATGCTTCCAGATCACTTACAACCACAGAGCAACACTACGCACAGGTGGAAAAAGAGGCACTAGCCCTGACCTGGGCATGTGAGAGGTTCAGCGACTTCATCCTTGGTCTACACTTTGAGCTAGAGACAGACCATAAGCTGCTGGTGAGCCTGCTGGGAGGACAGGTGCTCGATGCTCTTCCACCAAGAATACAGAGATTCCGGATGCGGTTCATGAGGTGCTCTTACTTTGTCACACATGTTCCAGGGAAAAGTCTCACCACAGCCGACACGTGTACCCCTGAAGGACAGCGAGACACTTGTGGATAGCGAGCTGATATATGTTGACACAGTCATGGACAACTTACCAGCGAATGACCACTATTTGAGAAAGCTCAAAGAACAGCTGAGTAATGACCACGTGTGCACTCAAGTTATGCAATACTGCATGCAGGGATGGCCAGACCGCAACAATCTGGACGGTGCAGCGAAACACTACTGGACATGAAAGCATTTGCTGCACACTATGGCTTTGAACAAGAAAACAACAGATCCATATCTAGCCTCATTTGCATAAAGAGCTACACCACTGAGCAATGGTTACAGCCCAGCACAGCTACTGATGGGGCGATGTCTACGTACCACCGTACCAACCTTTCCAGCAGTGTTGGAGCTAGCGCTTCCGGATCTGAGGAGAATTCAGCCAAAAGAAAGGGAGAAGAGGTGGATAGACTCAAAACACTTTGATCAGAGACATAAGGTGAAGGATCTTACTAAACTGTTACCAGGAGATCATGTGTGGATCACAGATGCAAAGACACCAGGCACAGTGACATCTGCACAACACAACCTGCAGGAGGAACCGCCACCACCTAGTGCCTATGCCTGCAGCTGAGCACAGAGGTGAAACCCGACAGGAACATCCACCAGAGGAGGACATTCCTGCTGTTCCTGGGTCTACTCAAACAGTTTTGCCCTATAGGAACTCACAGGTCTCTCCTGCCACTGTCAGAACCAGGTCAGGCAGAGAAATAATCAAACCGGAGAGACTGAATCTGTGAGAAAATAAAATACTGTAAGAATAGTTCATTGTTAAAAGGACAAAAGGAAAAAAAACTGGGTTGCATTGTTTAAATGCATTGTTTAAATTGGTAAGAGTAAGAGAAAGAAAAACAATGTGAAATGTTGAATGTTCTTTTATGCGTAAAAACTAAGCAAATATGAAAGTGTTAACATAACATTCAAGAAAAGGGAGATGTGGTGTAAGCCAATAGTATAAGGATATAATATTGGTGGGAGATATGACATCACAGGGTCAGGGGTCATTCCCGAGAGTTAGCTGCAAAGCCAGCATGTTAAGATGAGGCTGCAACAATGAAAGTGTTGTTCTATATAGTCATACATAGTATTATAGTGTTAAGGAACCCAACACAACAGTATTAGGTGTAAACACAAGAAAATCACCTTAACAGTTAAGGACAGTGGTCTTAGAACCATGTACAGAGTTATATTGGTTACTAACTAGCTATTGTGCTAATTAGCTACCTTTTATTTAAGTTCCATCAATCATCATGTACAGATGGAGTAGCTGGCATAAAACATTAATATTTTTGAAATATTAAAATATTGTATAGCTTATTCTACTCTCTTTTTTTCACTGCATCAGATCAAATTGCAACGCCTCAGATCAGATTGCAGTGTCTGGGGAGGTTTTGCTCCTGAAGTCTACGCCGATGTCGACTCGATCCCTTGGGCCTCCAAGGGCTCATCTGACATGCATCACTTGAGCTGCTAAAGTAATTGGAAAGCCCTTAAGGTGGCAACAGGGACTTACCCAAGGGAAAATGGTGAGGGGATGTCAATGAGGGCATGTTAAAAACATTATTGCAATGCGATCCCAGTTTATGGAAACATTACTACAAAAAAGCAAAAATACTTTAACTCATCAAGATCAGCAGTGTGCATCCCAGTGGGAAAGATCTCTGTACACATATGTTAATCCCACTGCGTAAAGTACAACCTTTTCATCCCCTGCTGAAAAATCCAGCTTGGTCTGACCAGCTACCAGCTGCCAAAACACAGGCCAAGCTGGTCAAGCTGATATATGGAAACAGTTTATGAATTACCGCTACTAAGGTAACATTGTAGACACATTGTTTCAAGAAAATAACACAACAGTAAGGCAATTAGAAAATCTAAAATATTTACTGATCAATTTAGTCAAATTCTAAGGAAGCTGAAAAATAAATTCCTAGCTGGCTACGCTGGTCTACCAGTTTGACCAGCTCGGCCTGTGTTTTGGCAGCTGGTAGCTGGACAGACCAAGCTGGATTTTTCAGGAGGGTCCTTCTGTCATCTAAAACTGTACTTTCTGCTTTTTTCCTCCTGGTGCTTGACTGAGTCATTAGAGGATCGGGCTGTTATTAAGCTTAATGAACACCTGCGAACGTTTGAAGTGCTGCGCTCCTGCAGTGCGGCACGGCTAATGATCCCTGGACGAGGGAGTTTATTGCCCATGCTTCTTTTTACGACTTATGGACACAAAGCTTAATTTAAATGCGCGTCTTCTTCATAAAGGGTTTTTTAAATTATTCACAACAGAACTTTATAAAGAGGACCAAAGAGCAGAAAAAGTGAATAAACGGCCAGACATGTGGTGTTAACTTCATTCAACATCAAACCGATCATCAGTGTGTTTTACATATATCTAAAAAATTTATTTCATTTTCTTTCCATTACTATCTAAATAAAAAAAAAAAATATATATATATATATATTTATATTGTTTCACTACCTAATGGGAATAGCCCTAATGGTTTCAATTAAACATTTTCCCATCAAGATCTAATGGTTTTTCAAGAATCAGAATCAGAATCAGAATCAGAATTAGGTCCACTCATAGAATCCACTCATTCTTGATTAAGTTACAGATCTAGGCTATATTCAAAGTAAAAAAAATAAATAAAAAAGTTGAATTGTTACCTAATGTAATATTTGCCAGTTCTGTCTATATATTGTATATGCTATAATATAAGTGTGTCTCTCTTTCCTTGCAAATAGCCATAAGTGCAAGACCATTACAAATTAGAGCAAATATCACAAAAATCCCATTATGTCCCTTGAATTACCATTAAACCACAGTCAGTGTCCACAAGGTCACCATCATAGGCCATCAGACACCTTTGCATTTCATGAGAAAACCATCAAACGTGTCTAGAGTGACAGGTTGCTTGATAAACCATTGGGACCATTTACATTGTGATAGCAACCCATATGGAAAACACAAAATTCCATTACTAATCATTACAAACTATTATAAAACTTCTAGTAACTAATAAAAACCTGTAAAGATTCCACAATTTTTTTCATCAGGGGTCAGGACGCACTTAGGGAAAACCGTCTTCCTATGCCAGATATTTTAAAAAGGAAAACACTTAAATGCCATTTGCCTGGAACAAATGGCTTTAAAACAATCAATATGTTTTATATAACCACATATTTTAGTTTAATTTTCTTTCATTCTTGCCACATTGAGCCGTTGTGTGATCCTCACATGAATCTGGAAGTTTTACAAACTTGGGAAAAGCCATCTTCCATTTCCATGCACACAGCATGATGTCAAAATCAGACGTAAGATACTTTTTATTCAGAAGTTTAGACTTTCATTAAAGGCCATTTGCCAAAGATGAATGATCAACATGTTAGATATAACCATCTCATATTTCAATTTCATTTTCTTTATATCGCTTTATTGAGATGATATGTGATTGTCACACACACCAGGCCGTCTGCCGTTTCCTTTTTTATTAAGACCAAACCCAGCGTGAAGTCTAAATCAGACATTAGATATTTTGCTTTTATTCAGAAATGTAGACTTCCTTAAAGGCCATTTGCCAGGGACAAATTTGCACAGCTTCCTGAGCCATTAGCAGAGTAAAAATCACAGCCGTGGACGCCAGACAAGTGGTCTAGACAAGCTGAATGAACCATCTGCGCCCACCAATCCTCTCCCCTCAGCTGGTTAAGTGAGACTCTGCAGGCTCCGCGCTGTTTCCAGCTGGGATCGGATAAAAGCGCAGACGTGTGTGTTGTTAACACGGCGGATCTCTGGCAGCATCTTTCTGCCCAGTCACATCTCATTCTCTGTCTCACTGGCTGGCAAAAATTGAGGTTTGTGAAGGTCGTTATCAAGAAGTGCTGCCTTATTACAGTCAGTGACCTTCACCTCAGGCCCCTGACACTCTCTTCTCTCTTATTTAATGTGGAGACCTGCCGTGTGTGTTGGTGAGTGTGTGTGTGGCCTAAAAAGAAAACCTCCTAGCTATTTTTTCCCTGCTCTTTATCGCTAGATGCTCTCGTCACTGTCCGTCCAAGTTCATCCTGTCCCCGAGGGCTGAAGAAAGAGGACAGCAACAAGATGAAACAATCTCACAAGCACACATGGGCAGATGGGAAGCAGAAATGAGAAATATTACACACGGATACACTCATACTTCACTAGCGATGGGCATCATTTTTATGATTCAATTCATCCTGGGGAATCAAACTATGTGAGTTTTGATTAATTTTAATCACCACTGCACAACCACCAGAGCGTTATGCAGAAATATTGTGCAGGCTACAGTACCACAAACAGTTAATGGTTTCATGCTATTATTTAGTCTATATGTGTGGCTGGAAATACAGATACATAGATATACATATAAGAGACTTAATAAATAAATGCTGATAAATAAACGGAATGTCAGAATATTCCCCAAAAATGTGAATATAACAAACATGTTCCTGCAATAATATCTAATTTAAGAACTCTACAAATCACAGAA
The DNA here is from genome assembly GCA_028565825.1 of Olivaichthys viedmensis. NCBI lineage: Eukaryota > Metazoa > Chordata > Actinopteri > Siluriformes > Diplomystidae > Olivaichthys > Olivaichthys viedmensis. The sequence continues at coordinate 5,809,194 of JAOUQW010000030.1, read as the reverse complement.
TATTATGGACTTAGATATATTTTGTGCAAGTATCCATATAAAAGTTTTATTTAATTGCTTTAAAAATTAAGAGAATAACTGACCTTAGCCTATACATGTATTGTATAGCATTACTCGAAGGATCATTAGCTAACTTAGCTAGCCAGTTTTCTTTCTAGTTATCAGTTCAGTTATCAGTCTCAGCTATCTGATCCATTATTTTATTGAAGAACTGACTTTGTAAATGATGATTGATATGTTGAACTTTGTGAAAACACTAGAATACATATCTAGCCCATTTGTTTTAAGTAGCATTTTTAAATAGCGTTGTTGACCCTTGACAGATTGCACACATGATGAAGTCATATGAAACTACAAATGTTTAAACTGAATAGTGCCTGGCCTTCCAACTGAAGCCTTTTACTTGAAAGCAAAATACTGCATGTAACTGTATCATTTGCACCTTTGACACAAATTTAGCCAAGCAAAGGAGGAAAAACATTCAACTTTGAGTATTACAGACTGCATCCTTAATGCAGCCTGAAATGAGGAATGCTTTGTGCATAAAAGACTGAATCTTTTCAACGAGTAAAACCGCAGCCTTGGCTCTGGGTGTGTGACTCAGGTGTTGACAGTGTGTGTTTCACAGAGATTAAGGTCAGCTTGCAAGCAAGGCCACCGAGAGGAAGCAAAAAATGAGAGAATCACAGCTTATCCCCCCCACATCCCCCTTACCCTCTCTCTCTTGGTGGCCCTCCACGCTCTGAAAAGGCCCTGTGGATTTATCTGGCCCTTGAAAATGGGTTCGGGATGACGCATTATCCAGGTCTGCGTTTTAAACATCCATCCAAAAAAGGGGCTCACCGACAATATTGCACCTATTTATCTGCTCTTCGGTTCTTTTGTGAGATGGACATAAGGAAGGGGCAGATAACACAGAGAGAAGTGTGCTCTATAAGGCCTTTTGCCTTCCAAATCCTAAAAGTTTATGAGGATGCTTAAGTGCACTTTCAAGCCTAAGTGCATAAATTTAATATTGTCATCTCCTCATCTTCCCTCAGCATTGAGCACATACCGCAAGGATATTCCTCGGTGGTTTTATTACCTGCGCTGTGGGCCCAAGGATTTCTGCAAATGTCAGGAAATTCTGTTTTTATTCATGTTTTTTTAAAGAAAAATGAGGACATGTCTATTAAAAGAACTTTAGCAGTACCAAGATTCAGGTTTGAGTCACGTGATACAAGCCTCAACAGGCCACAGTGTTATGTAATATCATGACGTTTACTGTCGTTTTTAATGTACAAGATATATTTTTAGATATTTTTGAGGTAAGCGAATGTATCATGTGAATGTATCATTAAAATAATCCTATGCATGATATGTGATGTAGTCATGGCACGTTATTTGCATGACACAGTAACAGTACACTATAAGTACACTTCTCTAAGAGAGATAATATATTGTGTGTTTTTTATTTATAAAGCTTTTTAAGGTAGATTACAAAACCAACCCTATTTTTATGACAAGGTCTCAGGATTGTCTAACCCAGAATAAACTTAATGTAAACACTACAACAATAAATTATCCCATTTAATGATTTTAAGTCTGAACTGTCAACCTGTAATCCTCTAAGCAAATGTATGTACTTGAAGAATCCAGGAAGTAGTGCCTGCAGTGTACTTCAGTAATAATGGTAGATGTAATGAAAATTTCAGTGTAGTACAAAAAAAACATAGACTCAACTTTTCTATAATGAACACCAATAACTGACAAACTTCAGATAATATCACATATCACAATATTAAAAATTACATGACAATATCTAAATGATATATGATATGATATATTATGAAACACTGAAGGATTAAAGTCTGAGAGGCGTTGCTACATTGCAGGTTTCTTTGTATCTCCAGTGGTGTATATGGCTAAAACTGTTTTCACAACCATATTTTCATGCTAATCTTTTTGTTATGAACACAGTTCACAGTGTAGATTAGTATAAATTGAACAAAGTGATTGTGACTTGCTACATCTCGTCACATCGTGCACATAGCAAATTAGCTCATTGTTGGGCTCAGTATGTGTGCACTACGAGTTTTAATGCTATACATCACTAGAAGCTCTTAATTAGATCTTCTGGGTGGTTGCAAAAACGCAAAGATTTACAAGTCATCGAACTGCAACAGCAGTCATACAACATGTGTTAGCCAAATTGTTAGCACTCCCCTACTTAGCTACCAACCGCATATACAATTAATAATATATAATTTTTTCTATCTAACTATATTTACTCTGTTTATGCTGACAATGTGTTAGTTTGCTAGCAACTTCAACCCTGAGTCTGTTTGCACTAGCATCATGATTAAAAGGTTCGATATTAGCAGAGTACTAACCTTTGTGTTTCTTTAGTGTTAATTGGGCTTAATTTTTGGGTTTAGATCCCATAGTTTGGTATCCTAATTTTGTATATCCTAGTATCTCTTTCTCACTTTCTTTCCCCATAAACTTGCCATTTTTTAAGTGTCCAAAGCCAACAAATCAAGAGTGTTTAGTTTAGAGAAAATAACAAAAGAAAAAAATGGCATATTGCAAGATGGCAAAGGCATATTAGTAGGTGCACAAAATATGACACAGTGTGACATCGCTTCACATTCCCTACATAATGGTCTGGCTTTGTAGTATAAGTTGACACTAGTTAGATTAGACAGACATAGAGATCCCTCTAGGTTCGACACAAACCCATCACACCTCCTCTCACACCTGAGTAGTTCAGAGGTCTGAACCTGTCACATATCATCACCGTCACAGCCAAAGAAGATACTAGCAGACCTCAGGAGATCCTAAACGAATTAAAGACACCTGTTCCTTTCATTCTGTGTCTGAGAAACCAGGACCGCTGCTGAGAGGTTACTCAACCCATCACAGCAAGACACAGAACTTCCCTTAAAAGAGTTATGGTGCTTAACTGTTCTGTTGGGGTCAAAATTACCCATTTTAAATTTAAAATAAAAAGTGGATTGCTAATCAATAAAAAAAAATCTATAAACTTCATGTACTTATTTTCTATAATGAACATAATTATATATACACTCACTGAGCACTTTATTAGGAACCTGTACACCTTCTCATTCATGCAATTATCTAATCAGCCAATCGT
>JAOUQW010000030.1:5795913-5805958 GCA_028565825.1 Olivaichthys viedmensis | reverse complement strand
CTGATCACTCTTCATAACATTCTGGAGTATATGCAAATTGCCATCATAAAAACTGAGGCAGCAGACTTTGTGAAAATCTATATTTGTGTCATTCTCAAAACTTTTGGCCACGACTGTATACAGTACAATATTGCCAAGGTATCAATACAATGTGAGAACGACAACAACAACAATAACAAAAATATGAATTATAACAATAATGACAATAATTATAATAATATCTCTTTTCTCTTTCTCTCTGTAACCATTTTTCTGTTTTTATCTGACCCCATCTCTCTTTCTCTTCCTCTCCCTCTCTCTTTCCACCCTTTCTCTCTTTCTTCCTCTCTCATCTCTGTCCCCCTCTCGCCCCTTCCCTCTCTTACCCCTCTTTCCTCACTCTGTCTCTCTCTTTCTCTCTCTCTCTTTCTCGCTCTCTCTCTTTCTCTGTATTTCTATGCCTCTGTCTCACTCTCACTCCAGATGAAAGCAGGTCAGGACTGCATAACAAGACTATAAATCTCTGCATAATCACATTTAGCAAAGAAACCCAGTATGATGTGTGTGCAATAAACAGATTAGAATAACTGCCTTCCTCATCACATACAGGGAGAGCTAAACCTGTCTTCACATGTAATGCAGTGTAAAGTATTGTCTAATTCTGACATGCACACAGGCATGAAAACCTCACACATAAACACCATGTTACATCACAAGAAAGGGCTGATCTTAACTCAATCCAGTTGAATAGATCTGAAGATTAATAAGTGAAGATGCTAAACTAGATGAAATGAGGTTAATGTACTACACAGTAGTTTTGTTATCTTTACTGGTGCAATTAGGATAAAAATGAACATCAAATTAGCATTTCTTCATTGTTGCTCCTTGTTTGTTTTACCCATCCAATTAAGTTAATTGAAAAAAAAAATGTCCACTTTTGAGCCGAGCTGTTTACATTCTTGTCAAGCTTGTCCTCTCTTATTATAAGGTCCACTATTTATTAAATGAACCTTTATTAACTTGGAGAAGAGGAGCCTTTTTCTTTGATGGATATTTTCTTTTCTCCTTAGTGTGTGTTAAGGGAGATGAAAGGGCTCTTCTAATCACCCTGGTTGAGATTAACTACACCAAAACAACGCAAAGTTTTCACATGGCTCCTTTTCTGCAGCCGAGAGGGATTTGAAAACAAAAGGATGTCAGAAAAGCTCTGAATCTCCACACTGGCTGACACAGACACATGCACACCTCTGCCCGGTTCAGCTAAATGAAATAAAACCATGCAGTATTCACTTATTCACACATTCAGCTGTTGTTGGTTGGGAATAACAATCATTTGTGTACTGCAATGACAGTTCGGCTTCTCACGATCATCAGAGAGCATGTAAACATTCATGTACATTATGAACTGAAAGGACTGAGAAACTATATGATATATAAACTTCCTAGCCAAGTAGCCCCAATGTTTGTTTTTTTTTCATATAGCACCCGTCTGGCAAATCTCAACAGTGAAAAAAAAAATGGAGTGGGAGAAATTTTTTTGGGTCTAAATTGGTAAAATTGATGATGGTGGTGAAACAGCTTTGGGAGCTCGAGAGACGCCAGTTCGTCACTCCAGCAATACCGCCATTGCTCATCATTTGCACATCCTTTGGTGGTGGAATCCTCTATAACATTTGGATAGATGCAGGATGCATGTGCGTAAGCTCGGCGTTGTGAACTTTATTAGGGGTAATCCAAAAATCATCAACACCAAACAAACAGGCAAGAGCCAAAACCAGGAAGAACGTTAGGAACAAGGAACTATGGAACAAGAACAAATACAGAAAACCAAGGATTGGAAATGACATAAAATACCCTTGGAACCCTGAAAACAAGGCTTAGAATGGATGGGAAAACACAACAAGACAACATGCACAGAGATAAGGAAACACCGGGTATATATACACAAACTAATCAAGGGTAAACAGGGGACAGATGAACACAATGAGAAAAATGAACCACTGACAAGACGTGGGGTGGAGACAACACAAAACAGAAACCAAAACAAAAAGCACATAGGAACTGCAACACTAATCAAGGAGGGGGAAACTATGACAAATAGAGGCAGCACTTTGAGAACAACAAAAAAATGAATAAAATACTACAAAAGATTAAGGCTATCACGTTAAACCACAGCAAACTGGTCTGATATCCTACAACATTGAGAGAAAAATATATAAGATTGAAACATTAATTAAAAATACTTTTTGTTTCAAATGACTTGGATAATTGCATAACTTGGTGAAGTTGGTGAAACACTACAAACAATCCAATCCTCACGGACCGTGGGGAATTAAGCCTGGAAACAGAATGCCATAATAAACTAATTAGAAACAGCATGTTCACTAAATAACACAAAAAGACGAAATCACTCTTATCTTGTCTCACTACTCATTATTGCAGTCACCAGCCACACATCCCAAAAGCAAGACAACCATGCCAAACCAACAACATACCAGGTATTTAAAGAGCAGAGAAAAAAAGGAAATGATTCCACCTGCATTATATAATCAAAGGCAAGCTATGGGTCACCTGAAAGAAAATTTTTACCTGTAGCCAATTACTCTCCATCACACATGTAAGAATGCCTAGTTTGCTTTGTTTACTACTTCCTAGTTTTCGTCCTACTCCAGCTTTGTTCTGAACTTTGCCTCTGAACAGTGTTTGCATGACTTTCTTATTATTTTAGTGCACATTACTCTGTGTATTTCTAGTTTCTCTTACCTGGTTTCCTTATTTTGAGTTTACCTGATAGATAATGGATTTGCTTTGGTTAAACCTGACTGCTTGTGTTTTGACCCCATGCGTGAAAAACCTAAATAGTCTCTGGGCATACGTCTAACCACCTCTGACTGCTGATCGTTACAGAAACAGAGGGCCAAAGAGGATAAGAGCCAAAGATGAGCATTTATCTTTCTGACAGGGTCATCTAGTACGCATGAATGACTATTTATGAAAATGAAGGAGTCTGACAGAGACAGATTGGAGCGATGAGTGTGTCCCTTTGAGTTCTCTAATGACTTTTTTAGAGTCTCCCATTCGCAAATCAGACTGCATGATAAGAATGCTTTCCAAACACAAATGATCATATCTTGTGCATAAGGCATCAAGAACCCAACAATATAAAGTAATCAATATTTAATAAGCTTTCAGAATACAAACCTATCAAACTCCATCAACATTATCTCTCCCCCTTTTCAATTGCGGCTCATTAACACAGCCGCCCACTGATATGGTCCTTGGCTCTCCACAGAGCTGTGCGATCACTTTTAATTTTGTTCATCGAAGACCGCTATGCTGTTGACGCTGCATATTAGACGAAATCTCAACACACATGGGCTTAAACAGCCCAGTCAGGACTTATCAAAATAGCACCATGGCTGCTTAAGGATTAGTGATGAGTTTACCAGCAAACAGCTTGCTAAATGCACGTCGGTAGGGATTGCTGGTAATTTGAAAGCCACTATGGATGCAGTCCAAAATCTGCCCTGCAAGCCGTAATACTATGATACTCCTCTCTTCATTTCACTCCACTGACTCTTGGTAGACCAGCTTTGATAAGCACATGAATTTGGGACAAGGCCAAACTGTGTATTTTAGGCCAAAATAAGGCGCCACTCAATGGTGATAATGTCAAACAGAGGCAGTGCAGATGTTTGATTTAAGCAGGGACCCTCAGATGCAGGCTTTTGAACAGCTTTGTAAATAATCCCAGAAAGAATAACACACATTCTCTGTTCAGGTCAAAATGTCACGAAGTGCAGGCGTAGATGCGGGGGTGCGGACACAATCGCATAGCCACTTTGTGCGAACAACATATTTATTGACTTTTACAAAGATCGAGGGGAAACAAACGAAACTCACGTCGCGACAGGGGTGCTCACACACATACAACAGGAGACAATACAGGACGGACACAAGCGGGTATTTAAATACTTAATAATTACTAACAAATGACATGCAGGTGGGGACAATCACATCACGAGACAAAGACAAAAAACACATAAACACAAGCACATGGCGGCCGTCGCCATGGTGACCGCCACGCTACATCACGCGCTCAGCCGCGCGCGTGACAGAAGCTATAAAAACAATCAGTAATAAGCAAGCAAACAACATAAACGAACAAGTATATCATAAAGCAGTCTATCAATTAAACCAAATAAATAAATAAATACATACATACGTACATTTATTCTAAGAAAATCAAAAAACCTAGTAGGCGTGCCCCCAGCCCCTACCACTATAGTAGGCGTACCCCAGGTCCCTGCCGCCGTAGTAGGCAAGCCCCCGGCCCCTACCGTCATAGTAGGCGTACACCAGGTCCCTACTCCCGTAGTAGGCGTGCCCCAGTTACTTGATGCCACAGCAGGCGTGTTCCCTGACACAGCAGAGGATGTCATTGCTCCGCTCCCGGGCTTCGGGGACAGCGACATCGCTCTGCCTCCTGCCCCTGCAGAGGACGTCATCGCTCTATCCCCGGGCTTCAGGGACGGCGACGTTCCTCTGTCTCCCAATCCTGGGGAGGACGTCATCGCTCCGTCCCCGGGCTTCGGAGATGATGATGCGCTGCGTCCTGCCCCGGAGGAGTACGTCATCGCTCCACTCCATGGCTGTGCTGGGGGTGGTTGGTCCCCGGCGCGAGGCCGGCCTTCATGTCATCGCCCGAACATGGACGTTGGCCCCATGGGCCAAGGCTCCCCCTGCCCCCTCTTTGAGGCCCTGTGTGCATGTGAGGTGTTCCTTAGGGACGGGGGTTCTGTCACGTGCACGCCGCCTTGCGCTGCGCATGTGGTTGCTAGGCGACAAGTGCCACATGCTTTGTGTAGTGTGTGAGTGTGTTTTGGTTTAGTCCTTCAGTCCTTTCATGTCCCCACCCTGTTTAGTCTTGTTAAATGATCCCATCTGTGTGTCGTTTGTGAGTGTAATCAGTGTATGTATTTAAGCCCTCGTGTTTCCATTCCAGTTTGTGATTGATTATTCAATGTCATGTCACATGTTGTTTGAAGTGTTGTTTAAAATAAATGTTTGTTCGAAACGGCTTTGCAATTGTGTCCTGCATCCCGCTACAATGTGACACACCACAGCAACAAAATATTTGGAAGGCGAGCCAGAAGAAAGCCTTTTCTTTCATCCAACCACAAACGTAAGCGCCTAACGTTCGCTAGATGCTACTGGAACTTTTATTGGAACTAGGTTCTATGGTCAGATGAGACAAAAATAGAGCTTTTTGGCAACACTCAAGGTAGGTTTGGCATTAAAAGAAGGATGGTTATACAGAAAGGAATCTAATCCCCACTGTTATTTATGGTGGAATATCTGTGATGTTGAGGCTGTTTTACCTCCAAAGGCCCTGGGAACCTTGTTAGAATACATGGCATCATGAGGAGATTTTGAATGAAAATCTGGCTGCCTCTGCCAAGAAGCTACAACTGGGTCATGGTTGGATCAGGACAATGATCCAAAACATATGTCCAAATCCACCCAAAAATGGTTCAATGTCCACAGAATCAAGGTTTTGACGTGGCCATCCCAGTCACCTGACCTAAACCCCATTGAAAACCTGTGGAGTGAGCTATAGAGGAAAGTCCACAAGAGAGGACCTAGGACCCTGGAAGATTTGGATATTCTGTATTGAGAAGTGGTCTCAGATGGCTTACTCTGTATTCGCCAATCTAATCAAGTATTATAGGAGAAGACTCAGTGCAAATATTGGCAAAGGGAAGTTGCACAAAGTACTAAATGCAGGGGTGCCTATAATTGTAACACATGGTTTTTCTTAAAAATATATATTTTTGGATAAAGGTTTTTTATTTTCTTGGAATAATTTTATTTCAATTAAAGGTTAGATTAAGTGCAGGAGACAAATTAAGTGCAGGAGATACTACATAGCATATTTTTGAAGTCCTCACTTTTGTTTAATTTTGCAACCAGCCTCACTTAGCAAGCTTATGTCATTCTGACACAATGTGCTATGTCATTTCAACCCAGACAGTGCCATGACACAACCTGCCACCAAGCTGTTACTTGACATAGGTGTTATGTCAACTTGATATCAAAGTTGACAAAAGCAGCCTTTATGACAACTGATGCCTGTTGGAATAAGCGTTTATAAATGTTTGTCGGTTTATGTCAGTTGTCATGAAGGGCTTACGTATTTGTCATGTAGCCTTCTGATCACTGCCCTACAGTAAAGTGTTACCCTTTTTTGTTCATAGTTTGTAAGAAATCTTTCTGATCATGTATAAAACATGTAAAATAAAATGGAAAGATTCTACAGATTTCTTTCTATCATTAATACCTAATGTAAATACAGGCCATATGTCACATCCACACCTGTGGCTAGGGACCACAATCCCCATAAGTCTCCACTGCAGCAAACAGCACGCGGCAGGAGAGCACGCGCACTTCCGCGTTCCGCTTCTCCCGGCTTCTGATCACCGTCACCTGTCACAAGCACTTACCTGTAATCACTGTAACCACTCTCACCTGTACACCCTTACACTCCCTCTAGATAAACCTCCTGCACAGTCACCTCAGTGCGAAGTATTGCTCCATATTACTGGACTTGCCAAGCGGTATTCTGACTGCCTACCTTTGTATGACCCCCGACCGGAATTATCGACTCCCGAACCTGTCTCAGCCTCCGATACCAAGCTCGCAGATCGCTCGACCCAACGCCTGTCCCCCGACCTTGAGATTACCAAATCCCTTACAAGTCTCTGACTCGTGTCTGAAAGTGCAGAGCCCGCACTTGCATCCTCTCAGCCAGCACAAGTGTGACAGAATACTTCGCCACGTTATGGATGCAGTGGGCTGTGCTGCCCTGCTTCAAGAGCAGGCACAATAGAGGCAAATGCTGGATGCGATCACCGCACGCCTAACTCAGCTCACTGCACAACCACCAGCCGCCGGTCATTGCCGCTCCCCTCGCTCATCCAACCGCTCCGCCGCATCCCAGCATAGCGCAGCCCAATAAGTACGATGGGCACCCCTGCTAGGGATTCCTTCTACAATGCGCCCTGTATTTTGAGTCACGGGAACTCAGTGACCAGGATAAAATGCTGCAGCTCGTGTCCCCATTCACCGGGAGAGGCCTGAAATGGATCATAACTGTATGGAGCAGCAGTGGAGGAGGGATACAGTCGATTACGTGCTGGAATTCAGGACCGCAGCGGTGGGGAGCGGATGGAACGAAAGAGCGCTGATCTCCCCGTTCCGTTGTGGGCTTAAGGTTCGGAACACGTCATAGCTCAGTCCCTTCCTCCGAGAGAGCGCCCCAGCCTATGTGCCCGCGCTCATGGGAGCGCCGACACGCCTGAACCGGTGAGTACGCCACTCACGTTTGTCCGAAATCCTTTTGTCCTGCCCGTAGTTTTACATTTCTCATGGAAGCATTATGTCGTTTCAGCCCTCATCGACACAGGCGTGGAGGCCAACATCCTGGACCAAAGCCTGGCCCAGAAAATAGGCGTAAGGCGTGTCCACCTTGCTACCCCTTTATCTGCCCGTGCCCTGGATGGGCACCCTGTAGGGAAGGGGAACATCACTCATTGCACCACACCCATGGAGCTGGAGGCCAGCGCCCTCCACCGAGAACAGATATCATTCGTCCTCACTGTCTCACCCACTTACCCGGTTGTTCTCAGACTTCTGTGGCTTCAAAAGCACAACCCTCAGATATCTTGGAATACCAGAGAAATCACAGCCTGGTCTGCACACTGTCACCAACACTGCATTCCACACCCCGTCGTCACTATAGCATCCACATCAGTGGAGAGCCCGGAGCCCTGCGACACACCCCAGTATCCAGCCTGCTATGCTGAGTGCGCGGAGGTGTTCAGTAAGGACAAAGCCTGCACCCTGCCTCCACACAAGCCCTACGACTGCGCCATTGAACTGATAGCAGGCGCAGTTCCACCGAGGTTGCGTGTTTATCCCCTCTCTGCCACAGAACACCAAGCAATGGAGGATTATGTCACGGAGGCCCTGAAACAGGGTTACATCCGCCCCTCTAAATCCCCCACGTCGGCCAGCTTTTTCTTCATCCAGAAGAAGGGAGGCGGACTCCGACCCTGCATTGATTACTGGGGACTAAACGAAGTCACGGGGAAATACCGTTACCCCCTGCCCCTCGTGCCCGTGGCCCTTCGAACAGCGTCGCCAAGTGAAGAGCTTTACCAGATTGGACCTCCGCAGCGCCTACAATTTAGTGCGCATTAAAGCCGGTGACGAGTGGAAAACGGCATTTAGTACCACTGCGGGGTACTTCGAATATTGAAAGTACATAAGCCATTACGAGAACGCGCCCTCTGTGTTCCAATCATTGGTAAACGACGTACTTCCTAGTCTACACGGACCCCTGGAACTTGGAATATCTCCAGAGTGCCAAACGCTTCAACTCCTGCCAAGCCCGTTGGGCCCAGTTCTTCACCTGGTTCTCCTTCACCCTCACGTACTGGCGGGGGTCCTGGAACATGGTCCGATGCTCTCTCACGCCTTTACCCTGTCTCTCCTCACGTTGAGAGACCAGACACGTTTCTGCCTGAATCCTGCTTCCTAGGGGAATTATCGACCGAAATTATCGACTCCCGAACCTGTCTCAGCCTCTGATACCCAGCTCGCAGATCGCTTGACCCAACGCCTGTCCTCCGACCTTGAGATTGCCAAATCCCTTACAACTCTCTGACTCGTGTCTGAAAGTGCAGAGCCCGCACTTGCATCCTCTCAGCCAGCACAAGTGTGACAATAACAAGTAAATAATAAATAAGTAAATAAGTAAATAATAAAGTTTTGGGGTAAAACATTAATTTCCCCCTCCCAACTATTCTGAAACATTAGAAATGTGGAGGCTGTGATATCGCTGTCCACTCATAAATATTCTATTATATAATAAATATTCTAATAACAATAAATATTCGGAACCCATTCAGCAGTTAATTTCAAAGACAATAATAAAAAATATACTGTCGGGTTAAATGTTTAAACTTTGTCATCAGGGTGTGTCCACCTGCAGTCACATAACATAACAAAAAAGACTCCACACACACGCACACGCGCACACACAGAGTGGCGGCCCGGGTGGTTTTTCTGGTTATGTGAGGGTTTTTTATTGGTCAGATCTGTGAGCCACACCACTGGGCTATTGTGGTCGTAAATGCATAACAAGAGCACCAGAAACAAATACACACAACACACACGCACACGCACACACACACACACACACACACGCACACACACACACACAGAGTGTGTCAGTTGTCAGTACAGAACTTTAAATCGCTGGTGGAAATGCTAACACCACATAAAAAAGACAATAAAAAACAACGCATAAACTACTAATCTAAAGATCCTGTAATTATAACCGATACTTACTGAACGTTCAAATTATGTTCTCTGTTTGCAAGAACGACATTTTTGGAATTTTTGTCGTAGTAATTTTCCGTCCATCAGTTCCTGCAATGGCGTTTAATTATGCCAAAGAATTGTGTAAGACGTTTTCTGTACTTCAGGGTTAAAAGGGTTACAGCTTGCATTGTGGTGTGAAATATGTTGTCTTGTTATCATGTAAAGTGATAAGCAAGTCTTTTAGGGGAGTTCCCCTGGTTTAATAAAAGACAAAAATCATCATCCTTGTAGAACTGCCATTCCCTTTCCCATCACTACTATTGATATTTTAATTATATCCATATTTGAGATTTGCATTCGTTGTCTTGGACATAACGGGAGCTATTCATGTTAAACCAACACGTTATGATCACGCGCATGTGGTTATGTAGTAATGCACGTCCTTTATTGGGTATATAGTGGAGTGTTTAATGATGCACGTCCTTTATTGGGTATATAGTGGAGTGTTTAATGATGCACGTCCTTTATTGGTTATATAGTGGAGTGTTTAATGATGCACGTGCTTTATTGGGTATATAGTGGAGTGTTTAATGATGCACGTGCTTTATTGGGTATATAGTGGAGTGTTTAATGATGCACGTCCTTTATTGGGTATATAGTGGAGTGTTTAATGATGCAC
>JAOUQW010000030.1:5784002-5795813 GCA_028565825.1 Olivaichthys viedmensis | reverse complement strand
AAACGACATTTCATTTCAATGTATACGAGGTATATGGAGAAATGACAATAAAAACCTACTTGAACTTGAACTTGATTGGTCCTATTTTTGTCTAACGAACAGTTTTAAAATCATTACTAATAATCATATTTCTATTACAGGTCATTTTGACCTGAGAATAACGAGGTGAAAGGAATGGGCTGAAAATGTGGTGAATTTAGTGGCTGTCCCTTTCCCTCCATTACTTATTTATACACTATACAAGTATGGCAAGGGTTTTTGAGGCTCAGTTTCCATGAGTACTGTTTACATTGATCATCAATGGGATGAAGAGAAGATAATTTTAAAATGAAGGTTAAGTTGTATTTCTATAAATTCCAAAGAGATGGTCTGGGGCAATGGGACACAACAACACTAAATAGTTAACAAAACTTGAGGGTAAACATATAATTTCCCCCTGCAGTCTTCTCAAAGAACTACCTTCCCCTCTCTCTCTCTCTCTCTCTGGCGAGTCTAGGGAATCAAGACTTTGCTTTAGGACTTTACAACTTTTTAGCACAGCTCATATCACATAGTATTCCTCTCCCTTTCATTTATTTGTGCACCAACGCTCTCACAACAACCCAATAGATCTTCATAAGTGTGAATTACAAGTGTAATATAGCATGGAATGAATGCACAAATTGCTTGCAATCCTAATGGAAAAGCATGTAATGCTGATCATGCTACAATTTATGCAACAATTGGGAGACGTTAGTGGTAGCTGGAACTGCCAAGCAACTGTAATAGGGCTTATTCCAAGATGTGTGACAGAATGGACAGCATAGTTAAGAACACAGCCAGACAGGGTTAGACCAGGCATATCCATAATCACAACTAGAATAGCAAGAAAAAAAACTTAGAAAAGCTTAGAAAACCAATGGGACTAGAGGAAAAGGCTCAGAAATAATAATACTTCACAAAAGCTGATGGCAAATGGGAGTGCAGTCGGGTCCAAAAGTCTGAGACAAGTAGCTATTTTATCAGTACTATTCCATTAGTAATCAAAAATATATAGAACATTCAAGAGTATTCAATACTACTGATAATGTGGATCACAAGACACTGGTGAAGGTGACAGGGATGAGGTGGTGACATGGCAAAGCCAGAGCCAGTGTGGAGTCTTCCTGACAATCTTGATCATTAGTATGGAGATAAATTTAAGACAAAACTCCGCAAATTGCGAATGTTTCCCATAGTATTATTGGTTTTCTGATATTATCCATCTTGTTATTCTGGTTATGACCTTATTATTTTTCTGTGTGTATAATTATGGATCTGCTTATTCTAACCCTGTCTTTGTTTTCTAACCATGTTTTTGACCATGCTGTCTGTTCTGCCACCCATTTTTGGAAAGTCCAAACTATTTGACACATCCACAGTTAAAAAAGGTAAACAGACACACACTGGCATTGTTTCCAATGGCCATTTAGCCACTACTTTCTTTTCGTCTCCAATGTATGGAAATCAATTTAAGACAGAACTGTGTAAATGTGTAGAGCAGATTTTGGTACTTCCAATCTGTAAATATAAAAAATACAATTTGAAGTTGAATATGTAGAGCGTGTTTGTAATTGTACTTTTTGATCTGTAATCATGAAAAAAACAATTTGTAGTTGTTAATTACTATTTGCAAGTACACTAGCGTTCAAAAGTTTGGAGTCGCTGTTTAAAAGTTTGGAATCAGTGTTTTCAGTAATATAAACTCCATTTTGATACATCTATAAAATAATTGTAATATGATTCTAGTGTTTATGCATTTTGGTTTTTAAGTCATTTGTAGAAAGCTGTAAAATATCATGTGTCCAGAATGATGACTCGAAAATGACTATGAAAGTTTTATAGCATCAAGAGTGACGTTAATATAAAAATTAATATCCAGAATGCCTCTTCTTTGGAAAGCGGGGATCAAATCTTGAAGTGGATACTTAAATAATATACTGGAAATCTCTGTATAGTAATTTCTCTTTTATCATTCAATTTTTATTATTTAACATTTTAAATGACTTTTATATAACCTTTTCCCAAAATACTTTAAATACCAAACAAAACTTCTAAAAACACCCTTTGGTGTCTGGTTTATATTAGATATATTCGATCTACTACATTGTATAAGAGTTTAGTGAATAGAATAATGACTGTTCATAAAATATGACAGGTGACTCAGAACTTTTGCTAGTGTATGAAGAGCACATCTCGTAACGCATCGGTCATGTGACTTTTGACAGTATTCTTTCGCATCCTCTCTGACAAATCTTGCAAATGTATCAATCAGGATTTGCAAAGAAATAATTGTTGTAAACCACTGATACACAGTCACAGTAAGTGGCAGCATGCATTTTTGAAGCTGGAGAAATAAATCATAGCTAGACGGAAGAATGCATCGCCCAACGCCCGCATCACTCTTCAGAAGAAAGTGGAGAGAATAACTGTATGGTTGGTCTGTATGTTGGTCTTAATTGCAGAGGTAGTAGAAGTACAAAATATTCTTTAAAAAACATGAGCAAAACTTATCAGAAACCTGAAACAAACAAGGGAATACAGTAGAATCCAAAAGTTACTGCAAAACTTTATACAAGATGCATTATTGCATTGCATTATTTTAAACACAGCTCCCATTTATATTAGCTGTTTGTGAAATCCTCGTATAAAACTGAAATCTCTCTGAATATTCTGTTCACACACTGTTCACTTGACAAATTGTTATGACATAATATATTTCATTCAAACAGTAATGCATGTACACTCCTAACATACAGTGGTAATTGTTGTCAAATGTATCTATTTGCATTTCCCCAAATTGCATATTCATTACGGAAAATATGTCAAAAGTACAAGGGGTGAAAGTCTGTTAGTAAATCAACTTCCATATTTTTTTGCATGTTTTTACACACGAAAACTTTTAGTAAATCAGGGCCTGAATGTGTAAATCAAGGAAATTGTTTCAATTACATTACTATTGCAGAAGAGGTTGAATGAGCTGAAAAATCTGCTACACACTTCTCCCCATTGTGCGGCAAGTAGACACTCATGACATACATGATACACACGTCCGAGTCATGATAGAAAGGTGGTGAGGTAAGCTAAAAGCTATATTAAAAAGGCAAGGTGGGCGTAACTCCATTCCTAATTGAGTTAAAAGATGATATTTCGCATTCTTATGGCAAGAGCCCCATGCCCCACAATGAGTCTAATTGTGGCTGGGGCAGCAAGAGAGGTGAGAGTCACCTGCCAGATGCCCGTCACGATGATACAAACAGGAGATATGAGAGCCGTAAAGTAAAAGCATGCTAGCAAGCTCAAAGTGTGTGTATGTGTGTGTGTGTGTGTGTGTGTGTGTGTGTGTGTGAGTGTGTGTGGTGTGTGTGTGTGTGTGTGTGTGAGTATGAGTGTGTCTCATCTAATTTTCTGGCGTAAAAACTGGGCATATAGCAAAGTGAAAAGGCTGTCTGGCTTACACCACCTATTAACCTTTCATTATATTTATTTGGCTGCCAGTGCGTTGAAGTGCACTACTCCCAACATGCTAGCGTGACTCATCGTGTAATAACTCAGGGACTAAGCAAGAAAAAACTGAGCTTATATCACCATGGCTCACTACATGGGTGACAAAAAGTTAAACAAGCTATGAACTCATCTTCTTCTCGACTGAACCAATTCAGCTGGACTATTACAAAGTGCATGAATATGAAAATAGTTGACTTTTTCAAATTGAATCGCAGTGTTTGCTTCTATTTTATTCATGTACCGTAGTACAGCATAACTGTTCCAATGGATTTCATGGACATTAACAGATGCTGGATGGACAGTGGAGGAAATGCCAGTGTGTGTCAGTTGTCATGGCCATTATCTGATGCTGTCGTATGACATAATCTGTCACTCTGAGGCCGATAGATGATTGGCATTTTGTTCATCTACATATACATGATTCCTTTTCATCTCCTTTCAGTCTGTCCCAACGCTTAGAATCAGACTTGGCTCCAGAGAAAAGAGAAAAACAAGAATGCGATCACACTTATCTTTTTAGGACCTTGTGACATTGTGTGAATTGAAATATCACAATGGTTAAAGACAATTGTACAATACACAATACGTATAACAATATTTAACTTTTTTCTCAGGTTTGTCAAGTTCAAAAAAGACAAAAGAGCAAACCAGTAAAAAACATTTTCCATTTCAACTATTTAACAACAAATAAAGGAGTTAAAATAAAACAACCAGTAGATAAATTAGTAAAATAACATTATATGGGCTATTTTATAGGGTAACACCCATTCAGCTACGTAATTCTTGCAATTAACACATCTTTTTTTAATAAAAACTTTTAGTTGATCACTGTTACAGAAGTACTGACAGAAATACTCATGATATGATCATAACAGCATATTGTGACAATTTATGGTCATGCCCAGATAGCACACATACATGATACAGTTCGGCAACATACATGCTTCATCCAAATGAAAATCTTAAAATGGTTTTATACTGAACTCAATAATATTCTGTACACAACAAAACAATTTCATAGATTTGCAACAAGTTAATTTTCCCTTGTGTGTATTGTATGCACTTGATTTAATGTTAGTAGTTAGTCTCTTTAATCTAATCTTACCAGTGGACTGTTTGCTAACATTGCACCATTATACCTGGCTGCCAGTTCAACTTCAATTGGTTACTGTCTGTGGTAACAGTAAGGGTCAATCACACTCTATGCTTAAATTTCACTTTAGAAAAGCTGTATGAACATAACATGCAACTTGTTTGCTAATCGGGAAGATGTCAGTACAACACCATTTTTGATCAGTAGTAATGTATGTTTTTAATATTCCATTTTTTTCTGTCTTACCAATGTCAGAATATTTATTCAGTTGCTGACTAAATAAAAAAATGCAGGCAAACATAGGTAGAAAGTGAAGGAAATCTGAGATGAATCTGACTGGCACATTTAATAAATCACCCCAAAGATCACCAGGCGGGAGTGAGTACATCAGTGTATGGTCAGCTGGAGGGAGCAGATGGTCAAAAATAACGTTGGACGATGTCTTCACAATTACCAAACAAGTTGTATGTTATGTTTTTGAGATGTAATTTGCACACATCGCGCCAAAGTTTGTATGCTATCCGGGTGAGAGTTAAGGCAGTGATCCATCCTAAAACAGAAGGATTAAGACTGAAATCAAGAGTGAGAGATTAATTAGAGTGCTAATGTAAGGTTGAACTCGACTTCTTCAGCCGTAATGTTTAAATCTCAGATTTGCCATCGCCTGAGCCAGGCATCCAATTTGCAGTCGGATGTAATTAGCAATCGAGCCCCTGACACCCATCAAGTGGACTGACCCGAGGGCTCGGGCAATATCAACACACTCATCCTAATATTCGCAAGCTCTCTGTGCATTTTGATGGCATAATTATGATTAATGAGTGCTGGAATAAGCCACAGCTTCCCCTAGGATAATTCATCCTCACTGTTTTCATGAACTTTTTATTCATACCAATATTTCATTTCAGTATGAGAACTATATAAAAGTTGATCTGCCCAAAAGTATATTCGGGCTAACCAAACGCCGGATGCTGTTGTTGTTTATATATTTCCCACACAATCGAACTGCTTAATTTGGTGTATATGCCGTGCTGAGAGACCTGTCAAGATGAATTTGTGCATGTTAAATAAGATTAAGTATTACAATTTATTCCCAGTGTTTCCTGGTATATTCAAGACATGCAATTTTGCTATTCTGCCACCCTTAGCCATTTAAAAATTCTGATGTGGAAACTTGACAGTGGTGATTTACCTCCACAAGCTGCTCCCAAAGTGGCACGTCTGCATTCAGGAATGGAAGACACTGTTCCCCCTCCATCCCTCTCTCTTAATTTGCATGAATTATCCATGAGCACAAGCACTCATTACTTGGCATAAATGTAAACTGGAATTGTTGAGTGAGGATACAACGATGTGGATGTCCTTTCTCTTTGTTCCTTCTCTCTCTCAGCCAAAGACAGAATTAAAAAAGGAGATTAATAACTGAGATAAAAAGGAGATTAATTACTCGGCAGTACTGCATAATTCGAAAAAATATATACATTTGTAATGTTTTGATGCCATTACTCCATGGCTCCTTAGTCATGTCCATGTGGTTGTCAATTAATCAGAACTTTCATCATCCTTTTCATTACATTGTATGATAAAATGCATCAGGTCACTCATCAGACTCAAGAGCTTTTTGAAACAAACTCATTTAGACTTTTTTCCAACTACAGGTCATTGGGTTACTGTTTTATTTAACAAGATACAGTACTATATTCTACTATAATATATAGTATATAATATACAGTACTGCATATATTCTGATACTATCATCTAACATTATAAACTGCAAAACCCTTCAACAATGCAAATCCAGGATTCATATCTGGGATTCACAAAATCTAGAATTCAAATTCAGGACTTAAATGTAGACTTAAAATCTTGGAGTTGTCTTGGAACCCCAACTGTGGCATATGCCAGTCATGGCTGGGGGTCCATAAAATCTAATTTGGCATGGTTCTCATCAAGAATAATGTAGAGCTGGATCCATTTCTCTTTAAATAATAATAATAATAATAAAGATATGTGTCAGGTAGTTTGAATTGAATCTACATTAATTGATTAAAATTTAATCTAATCAAATTGAATAAATTTTAGGGCAGCATGGTGGCACAGCAGGTAGTGTAGTTCTCGGGGTACTCCGGTTTCCTCCCACCTCACACAAACAGGCCGGTTGTCACAGAGCTGGCAGGGAGGATGCAGGCGCAGGTTCCGAATGAGGAGGCAGGAGGCAGACAGAACCAGGGTATTGGGCAAGCTCGGTAATTCGTCAGGTAAACGCTTTGTAATGTGATAGGCATCGAACAATACTGAGCACTGAGTGGAGATGTTTGGGGATTCTGGGGCATGGAGTTAGGGGAGACCAGTGAGGGCATGACAGAACTCCCCCCAAAAGAGCTCCCTCCGGGAGCTAAACGAGGCCGGCCGCAGGGGTGACCCGGACTTGAGCTGGCACAGGGCTGGCCCCTGGGCCGGGTGGCCGGGCGAGAGGAGAACCGAGCATGGAAGGCTTGTTTGAGCAGTGGGTCCAGCACATCGTGAGCGGGCACCCAGCTCCGGTCTTCCGGTCCGTACCCGTCCTAGTCCACTAAGTACTCGATCCTCCCACCCCACGGCCTCGAATCCAGTAGCTCCTTGACTGAGTAAGCATCGCCACCCTCGAGGTCGAGGGGAGGCGGCGAGAGCCGAGCGACCCTTCAGCATCCAGTGGGTTCGGAACCAGGGGCCATACCAGCGAGACATGGAATGTAGGGAAAATGCGGTACTTCTGGGGCAGGTCCAGGTGGTAGGCCACCTCGTTGACCTGCTGGAGTACCTGGAATGAGCCAATGTACCTGTCCTGCTGTTTCCGGCATCTGTGGCGGACACGCAAGTCCCTGGTGGAGAGCCGTATGTGTGTGTTTCCTCCCATACACCTTCCGCCTGACGGAACCAGTCGTCGATGGTGGGGGTCTTGGCCACATTCCAGGGGAGCAGAGTCGCTGATATCCCAATATGCACTGGAAGGGCATGAGGCATGTAGCCTCGTGGCACAGGGAGTTTTGGGCATACTCGGCCCAAGGGAGGAACCTGGCCCAGTCCTCCTGATGGCTGGCACAGAAGAACCTCAGGAACCGCCCGATCTCTTGGTTGGCCCTCTCCACCTGACTATTTGATTGGGGGTGGTACCCTGACGTGAGGCTGACGGAGCTCACGGAGCTGACGGAGCTAGGATGGCTGACCAGCTTCTCCATGAAGCCCTTCCAAACCTGGGAGATGAACTAGGGCCCCCTGTCCAATACTATGTCCTCCAGAATCCCATAGTGCAGGAACACGTGCTCGAAGATGCACTTCCCAGGCAGTGCCAGGAGAGGGATCAGGCGGAGGGCCTTCGAGAACCAGTCAATCACTACCACGATGATGGTGTGGCCCTCGGACGGTAGCAGGTCAGTGAGGAAGTCCACCGCCAAGTGGGACCAGGGATGCTGGGGCACCAGTAGAGGCATGGGTTTGCCCACGGGGATGGTATGGGGAACCTTGGCATGGGCACAGATGCAGACAGAGTGGACAAACCGCTGCATTTTGGTGATCATCGACTCCCACCAGTATTTATGTGCCCATGTGATGAGGCTGTCTCTATAGCCTGGGGCCACGTAAGCACTTCCCTTGGGACACTGGCTGGATCACTTCCTAGATCACTACTCCCATGAAGCAGGTTTCCGGTAGGATGGTGTCCAATTCCTCATGCCAAGGGGGCACGGGACGGGAGACGGGACAGTGCATCTGCCTTCACATTCCGTGAGCCTGGGCGGTTTGCAAAGGTAAACTTGAATCGTGTGAAGAACAGGACCCACCTTGCCTGACGGGAGTTGAGCTGCTTCGCGCTTTGGTTGCACTAACCATCGCAGGTTGCGATGGTTAGTGTACATCATGAGGGGTGTTCGGCTCCCTCCAGCCAGTGCCGCCATTCCTCCTCGCCCGTTTGACTGTGAGCAGCTTCCTGTTCCCGATGTCGTAGTTCCTTTCTGCTGCTGACAGCTTGCGGAAGCAGTACGCGACAGGAAACATCTTGGGTGTCTCTCCTTGGCACTGTGACAACACGGCACCTACTCCTGTGTCAGCGGCGTCCACTTACACTATGAATGGTTGGGCCGGGCCCGGGTGCTTTAGAACGGGGCCGTGGTGAAGGCCTCCTTGAGCTTGCAGAAGGCGCTCTCGGCACTTGGGGTCCAGGTGATCTCTCCTTTTCCGCCCTTGAGGAGAGACGAGACCCGCCGCATTGAAATAGAGGGAGCATTGGAGCAAAAATCCCTGACAGGTGGCGGGATTGCCATCGTTGTTCTCCGGCGGTGCCATCAGCGATCGTGAGGGCCCGACTGCAGTGCAGCGACGGGGGCGGGCTGCGGCTGTGGCATGGGTTGCTGGGGCGCAGCGAATTGTGCAAGCGTGGCGGCGAGAGCGCCAACCTGTTGCTGCATTTGCTGCTGATGAGCTAGCTGCTGTTGTTGTAACTGGGAGGAGGATGCAGGTGCAGGCTCTGAACGAGATTGGGCAAGCTCGGTGTCGAGGGGCAGACGATAGGTCGGGCAATTGGCAGACAGAATGTCAGAGGCACAGGCGGGGGCGTAAGTTGGGGTCAGTGAGGGCGTGACACCGGTAGGTGGATTGACTACTCTAAATTGCCTGTAGGAGTGAATGAGTGTGTAAGTGTGTGAAGCCCTGTGATGGACTGGTGTCCTATTGAGTGTGTATTGCTGCCTTGTGCCCTGTGTCCCAAGATAGACTCCAGATCTACCGCCCCCCTATTCAGGATAAAGCTGTTACTGAAGATTTATGAATTAATAAAATCTAGGATTAAAATCTGTAATCAAATCTAGAACTCAAATCTGATATTTCAAATCTAAACGTGATCTAAATGTAAACAAATCTAACAAAAAATATAGGAGTCAAATCTAAGATCCACAAAATTCAAATATAACATTCTAATCTAGGCTCACATCTAGGGTTTAATCCTGGGATTCAAAGCTAGGCTTCACAATATCTAAGACTCAAATCTAAGCCTCAAATCTGGTATTTTATCTGGGGTACAAATCGGGAATCTAGGATTAAAAAATCCTGGGATTCAAATAGGTAAGTCTTGTTAGAATGAAATTTAATTTAATTGAATACATTTTATTTATATCCAAGGGGACAATTGGTTGCTGGGTATTGGCCGTCATCATCAACACAGAATAAAATACATACATAAAATAAGTGACTCGTGCCATCTTTCATTTTACTAGTCTACTTTTGGAATTAAATATAACTACATGTAAAAAAAGAAAAAATAATAAAAACCATAAATACTTACTAAGATGGGTGGTGTAGCCTAAACTCCATCCTGGGTGCTTATTTTCTCTGCCATCTGTCTTCAACCCCTAGCAGATGTCATTAACTGGAGTGGCGGCATTGTGCCAAGCCTGCTACCATTTACAATTGCAGTTCCAGTTATTCCCCTCATTAAAATTATTCAGTCATACATCTGCTGGCGAGTTCACTAGAATTCCAAACCTGTAGTTTAACTTAATGACCCACCAATTAGACACAGAGGCAATGAATCTCATGAATGTGAATGTTGCATTTCTCTTTTCTCACCTAAACCACTCAACAATAAGCTTTACAAAAGCTACATACGAAGGCACGGCTCATAAAAATGAGTATACAATGAACAGGCTCAGGCTTTAAGCTAATTTAAAACAGCAGAAATTAAATGGTTTTACAATTGAGTATGGCGGAGAACCATTTGTCCACAATATGTAGCACAATTCTAGCAATGATAGAAGTGCATAAATGAACAGAGTACTCATCACTGAGCTTCATTCTGTTAATTATTACAAAAGAACTCATGAATAGGAAACCCAAATACAATCAATACTTTCTAAGAACCGACCAGAGGTAAAATTAGTAATATTTTTGTTGTCTTTTAATTCCATTTTGCACTGTTCAATAACTACACAGCTTGCAATTACAAGATTTCAAGATGGGCATTTTTAGTGCAAGTAGTGTACTGGGAAATCGGTACCAACAATAGGTTAGTGTATTGTCAAGACCCGGATGATGTATTAGAAAAGGGAAAGTTTGAAATTAATAGTTTCTCATATGGAAATGGGACATATAAGTAATAACCAGACTTCATGTATTTCTGGGGACAGTTCCAGATTTCCACTTTGTTTAAGTTGTCCCGACTTATTCTCAAAAGTAAAATTTACCCATATTTCAGATGAGAACACTTTTTCAGTGCTGGAACTTTGCAGATATGCATTATGGACACTGATGTGTGCAATACATGTGCATGTAACAGTAATCATGTAATCCCCAGTCAGACTAACCTATTGTAATACCCATTGGAGGTAATTGGGTAGACAAAATCTAGCTTATCATATGGACTGACAGGGTCCTGAGCAAGTATGAGGCTACACTTCAGGCTGCTAAGTTTGCTAAATTAGCGGATTTAGCCAATGTAGGAAACATCTAACAGGTGTTTATGTTCATCCAATGAGGACCTTCTCCAATCCTGACCCTGCGCTCTGACCCCAGCTTACTAATATGTTGGGATATGCGAAGAATGAATTTCACTGTACTGTACTTGTATATGTGACAATAAAGGAGCATTCTCTTCTATTCTATTCATTGATACCAGCCGACTCCATACCTGAGGATGGTGATGCCATACGTTATTATTAAACGGTAACACATATGCTTAAGGAGGCGGTATAGGCTACTTGATTTCAACTTTATTTTAAGCAGCTTCTACGCGAGCAGCATTGTTAACGTACTCGTCTGCATACGCACTCGTCTGTGTATCTGAAGGATTAAAAGCTCTATCCACTAAGGGGTCAGGGATAAAACATTCATGTCCAGCAGGTTTCTTTCTTGATCTGTAAAATGTTTGCGATTTCACACCAACTACGCTGGCAAAGTTATAGTCGTGTAAGAATGAGAAAGAAGGCTCTAGGGGAATTTGGACTTGTGTTGAAAAAACTGGATAAGCGTGTGTGTGTGTGTGTGTGTGTGTGTGTGTGTGTTTGGGGGGATGAAGAAGAGAGGGAAGAGGAGAGAGATGGCGATATGTTCTGTTTAATGTGTCTTGTTGAAATTCGGTCAGTAAAGTTGAACCAGCAAGTTGAGGACCATCATAAGGTTTTGATTGTATTTATTTTTATACGCTACCACGTCTGCAATCACACACA
>JAOUQW010000030.1:5749234-5782643 GCA_028565825.1 Olivaichthys viedmensis | reverse complement strand
CAATACAGCAGCACACTATACAGGACTACATAAAGTGCAAATACACGACAGTGAGGACGAGTGCAAATATACACAGGACAAAAAATACACAGAACAATAAATACACAGAACAATAAATACACAGTGCAATGCACGCTAAACAGGACAACAGAACGTTATTATTCATTCAACAGTGGTCAATAAATAACATAACTTAAAATTACATAACTCATAATTGAATTTACATAAAAACTCAGTGTTTTATGCTCTATTAGTGTTTATCTGTGCCACTCCTTTGTCTGCTTGTAAAATTAGTTTGAGCGGGGAAAAAAAGCATTTTTCGGCAAAAGGACATTTATGGAAAAGAGGAGACTTCAATCCAATGAGTTAAGTTGGAAAATAAACCTTTGTCATTAAGTAATCATCATCTATTTCTGTATAGTTTGCCCTGTTCGTTCAAGTTATCTCAGTGGCGCACTTCGTTCAAACTTCCTAGTTGTATAATGGCAAGCACAGCTCTTATCTTGATTGGTCTACTGACTTTCCAGAGATATGCATCGTCTGTTCAGAGTCTGCACTTTTTTTTCTTCTTTCACGTTTTATTCTTCCTGTTTCTATATTAAAAAAAAGTAATTTTTTTTGCAAAAATAGCATTGTGTTATTATTCATTTTGGAGAACAAAAAGTATTACATTTTTAAAACATAGAAAAATATAATTTTAACCTACAGATAAAATTTTGTCTCTATTGCAATTTTGAAATCTGCACTTTCAATAGCATCTACGTAGCGTTTCTATGAGCTATACACGAAAAAAAAATTAATATGAAATTATTACATGCATTTCGTTCTCCTCGACAAAAACTGCATTCTAGAAGGGTTTTCACATTTTGCTGTCACATTATCAGCATTATGTCACTCTGACACCAAAAAATATGCTGAGCTACAAAGTCAGTTGTCATAACCCCAGACAGTGTCATGACACAACCTAATGTCACCAAAAATCTGTCACTTGACATAGGTGTTATGTCAACTTGACATAAAAATTGACAAAATCAGCCTTTATGACAACTGGCCTGTTGGAATAAGCATTTATAAATATTTGTCAGTTGTCATAAGAGGCTTATGTAGGTGTCATGTAGCCTTCTGAACACTGCCCTACAGTAAAGTGTTACCTTATTTTTTTTAGCTGTGATGGATTATAAGATATTACAATCGTATTATCTAGTTGCATGGGTTTTAAAGTATTCCCACATTGGAGTATTTGTTGGAATACTTCTTGCTTTTTACCTCAGCTCTGGTTCCATAAACATTTTTTGAAACAGTCCCTCACAGACTGTAGAAATCGTGTGGTTAATTGTTGTATGAAACAACTGAAATAGGAATTAAGAATAACCTAAAATTAAATGCCTAAAAAGTTAAATACAGACTTTAAATACAGAGGCAATTTTAAAGTATTTTTTATCTGGTCCTCACAATTAAATTTTTTAGGGAAAGATTGACATTTGCAAGACATTTCTCATAATATTTTGTTGTGTTATTTTGTGTTTTGTACTGAAGTGCCCAGAAAATGTCTTGCATCGATACAAACCAGTACTGAAAGAAATCCAGCGAACAAGAAGTGTATCTGTAGGCTGCAAGAGGCTAAACACTGATAGAAAAACCATTGCACTCACTGCTATCATAGCTGATGTAGCAATTGCTGCACAAGGGCAGGACCTTGGTCCACTGTCAGAGTTTGGAGATGATGAAACGCTTAATAATTTTGGTCAGAGATGCCAGGCGTTTCTGGATGGCAAAGAAGAGCTTAGGGAAAAAAATAAAAAATAAAGTATGAACTCCTCCCAATCAAAAAAAAATTTCATAAATGAAAGCTAAAAGTATCTCTGAGCTCTTCTCAAGTTAGCGACATTAGTCAAGTTTCCATCCAATTTATGCGCATAATTCAAGCAATGAAATGAAAATGCGTTAAAAAATGCTTGCAAACTTATCTGCCGGCAGCTCGTTTCTATTAAATAGACGTTTTTGTCATGCGTACACCATGGTGACGGCTGCCACGTGCGCGACCACGAGCTCATTGTTGACATTTTTCTTCCCTGTTACATTAAGTGTAATGTTGTTTGTGTCCTCTACAAATACCCTCGTGTGTCTGTCCTGCGAGGTCTTTTGTTGTTTATCTAGCATATGTCACGTCATGTATGTAGTTTCTGTTCATTTCATGTCTACACAAATAAATGTTTGTTTGTTAACAGCTTGGGATCTCAGCAGGCTGGGACAAGCTATGCAGAGAGCTTGAGGAGGAGCAGCGGCGGAGCAGCTTCCTCGTCGCCGCTTATGAGCTAGAAGAGCGGCAGGTACGGATTAACTCCTTTATTGCCGGCCTGGCACCGCTGATTGCACAGTGACAGATCGCCCCTCCCACCGCGCCTCTGAGCCAGTAACAGTCACCAGTCAGGATATCGAACCTCCCAGGAGAGGAGGTGGCAAGCCAGCTGAATATTCTTGGGGGGGGCTGATGGCGGCCGCCAAGGCCGTCCCTGATGCCGCAAGAGGCGTAGCCAAATTCCCTCCACCTCCCGATCCTGGGGAGGACGTCATCGCTCCGCCCTCAGGCTTTGAGGATGGCGACATCCCTCTGCCTCCCAATCTTGGGGAGGATGTCATTGCTTCGCCCCCGGGCTTTGGGGACGACGACGTGCTGCATCCTGCCCCGGTGGAGCACGTCATCGCTCTGCTCCCTGGCTGCACGGTTGGTGGTCAGTCCCCGGCTCAAGGCCGGCCTCCGTGCCGCTACCCGGACATGGACGTTGGCCCTACGGGCCCGGGCCCCCCTGCTTGGGTCCCTCAATGTGCGCGTTGGGAGCCGCGCCTTCAGGGGGGTGCTCTGTCACGTGCACGCCACCTCACACGACACCACTAATGACGCAATGGGGGCATACATAATAGTACATACATAAAAATAACAGTACATACATAAAAGCGCCATCTTCATACCAACTGCGCCATGCGATTTTGTGTATGTACTATTCCTGTCCTGTGCACACCCCCGTTACATCATTAGTGGTGTCACCTTTGTTCCAGTTGTTTCATGTCAGTTTTCCTTGATTATGTTTGTATAAATATCCCCACTGTGTCTGTGTCCCATGTCGTCGATTGTGAATGTTTGCTTGTGTTTAATGTTAAAATAAATGTATCTATGTTGAAATGACTCGCGCCTGTGTCCTCTCCCCGTGCTACACCGTAACAATTATGATGTATTTTATTATGCCCTTCTCTTTTTAATTCCAGGAACCCATCAAGCATTTCAAGTGCACTATAGTTAAAATGTCTTGGTACTTACCATCTTTTTATCCCAAATAATTACCTTGTCCCTGGTATTTACACATACCTGGTAAATCACTAGAACTTAAGGGACTGTAAAAGAAAGGATTACCTATGCGAGTTTTTTTCTTCTCCTCAAATTGCCATCTATTTTCAACTTCCTCAGGTATTTGCTAGGTGACTCCTATACTATTGACTTGTTTTAATGTTTCCAATTTTTTTGAGCCAGAATTCCAACCCTAGAGAATATTGACAAAATTGCACATTAGCAAATGTATTTCTTCGTGTCAGGCTTGGGACAGGGAGGATGCAAGTGCAGGCTCTCAGCCGGATTGCACTCAGCAAATAGGTTTAAAGGGCTAGGCTGGTTCTTAAATGGGGACAGGCAGAAGGTCGGGCGATCAACAAACGGGGTTTCAGAGGCAAAGGCTGGTTAGGAAGTCGAGTATTCGGGTTCAAGGTCATGCACAGGATATCAGTCAAGAAATCACTTAGTACGTCACAGAATATCAGGAACAATACCTAGCCCTGAGTGTAGTGAGACCAGGGGTTATATAGGCAGAAGTGTAATGAGGAACAAGTGCTAGAGATCTGATGTAAGTGTGATAGGACACAGGTGTGTGTGATCGGATACGAGTGTGCTGCGGGAGTGACTGGAGGATTCTGGGAGATGCAGTTTGCTATATCCATCCGGTGCAGGCAGAGACATGACAGAACCTAACCCATTGAGGCACGACTCCCGACACGCCAAACAGCCAATTGGTCCTCTGCAAAGCTAGTGAGCAGAGCAAAGATGTAATTCTTAAAGCCTGGTGGTGGAGCAACAATGTCTTCTGTGAAGCTAGTGAGCAGAGCAAAGACATGGTCCACAAAACCTGCCTTCGGAAACTACGATGTCATCCGCGAAGGCAGATGGCAGAGCAACAACCTCAGCGGGGTCAGGGAGCTGAACGACATCCTCGGCAACGCTAGGGAGCGGAGCAAGGACATCATCCGTGAAGGTGGGCGGTGAGTCTAGGAACACCTCATCTAGCTGAGAGAGAGAAACCCAGTCTGAGATGCAAACAAGATAGACAACACTTGCATACTCGCCTCAGAGATGGGCACCACGAGCTCCTCCCCATAGTCAGGCGGTATGACCTCATTGCTGGCAAGGGTAGCCGGAGAGGCCCCTGACTGGGCAGGAAAAGTCTTGTGCAGAACAGGAGAGACCTCATGCAGGACGGAAGAAGCCTCAGGGCAGCCTTCAAGCAGTGCAGAGACAACCTCGGAGCAGGTCTCAAGTAGTGCAGAAACGACCTCGGCGCTGGTCTCAGGCAGTGCAGAAACGACCTCAGTGCTGGTCTCTGACAGTGCAGGAACTACCTCAGTGCTGGTTTCTGACAGTGCAGAAACGACCTCGACGTTGGTCTCTGACAGTGCAGAAACGACCTCAGCGCTGGTCTCTGGCAGTGCAGGAACGACCTCAGCGCTGGTCTCGGGCAGTGCAGAAATGACCTTGGCGCAGGTCTCAGGCAGTGCAGAAACGACCTCGCCGCTGGTCTCTGGTAGTGCAGGAACGACCTCGACACTGGAAGTGCTGAATCAGCCTTGGTGCTGGTCTCGGACAGTGCAGGAACGGCCTCAGTGCTGGTCTCTGGCACTGCAGGAACGACCTCAGCAGCCGTTAGCACCCCTCCAAAAAAAAAAAAAATTCTAGGGGGGGAGGGGTTCTTTCCTGGGAGGCT
Source organism: Olivaichthys viedmensis (assembly GCA_028565825.1). Taxonomy (NCBI): domain Eukaryota; kingdom Metazoa; phylum Chordata; class Actinopteri; order Siluriformes; family Diplomystidae; genus Olivaichthys; species Olivaichthys viedmensis. The sequence continues at coordinate 5,777,619 of JAOUQW010000030.1, read as the reverse complement.
TATGAGCTTGACTAGCATGGGCTTGACTTTGTCACTGAACTTGCATTTCCTCTTTAGTCCTGAGCTTGTTGATGGCCCTATGGTTAAACAATTGCCACTATTTTACAAAATATTTTTAATCCCTTGCCTCAAGCATTATACCACAGTTTACGATTAGCAACAGCAGTAGTAAACAAACCGTAAACATCTGTTGCAAGTGCAGAACCTCAGATGATTGAAGAAACATTATCAAGATTAAAACGCCAGTCGAGTGTCCTAGACTTACTACTAAGAGACATTCAGCATGACCTGGATCAGAATTAAAGTATTACAACAAGCAGCAGAAACAACAAGCACATTGCGAGTGACAAATCCTTAGATTCTCTCAGAGGATTCAGTAAAGCCTCCACAGCTGGCTTCAGTAAATAATCTCTGACCGAAATGCAAAAAGATGCAGTCAAATATTTACAGGAGACAATAACTCTAATTACACAAAACCAGATTTAAAGTCACAACTACGGCTGTTTTAGGGGTTTTCTTGGTTTCAGATCAGTTAAAGTCTCAGCTTTTAGACTGATATTATTAATTAGTATTATTGTGAATTTCAAACAATAAACATTGTTCTCATGAACCCTTAAAGCCTTAGAGCATAATGCATTCACTACCTTCGTCAGAAAACTGTGTTCAGCTGCAGAAGCTAGTGAACTGTGCTTTATGCCTCTTGCATGTGTTCTAAAGAGATGTCTTAATAGTTGTTATTTTCATGTCTTCTCTTTCAAATCTTTTAACTGTAACTTATAGCTAGAGGTCAGATGTATTAGCTTCCCCGTGTCCTGTCAGGCTTGTACAAACTGTTAATTAGCCCATTAGAAAGCAGGCTATTAGTTAGCTACTGAATAGTTTACAATAGTGCAAAGTGATGACGTTCTCTTGTCTAGCGACTCTTTTTTGTGACACAGTGTCAATGTACATCATTCCAAACTGTGCCTTGTTAAAAAGAATTTCCCAAAAATAACTTGTCTCTCATACACTAGCACCATATGGAAATGAAATATATTGTAATATGTTGTCCATATATTCCTAAATATAAATAGAATGTATGGCAATTTATATTCAATTTGGTCCATTTTTAGATTGGGGGGTTGGCACACATCCCTGGGAAGGAGGGAGGGAGGCAGGAAGAGAGAAAGAGAGAGAAAAACTCAAAAAGAAAAAGAAGAAAGTGAGAAAGAAAAAAAGAGAAAAATACAGATAAAACAAGGAAGTAGACAGAGAACAAAAGAACTAAACAAATACAAAAATAGAAAGAAAGAAAGAAAGAAAGGAAAGAAACAAAAAAGGAAAAAGTGAAGAAAGAAAGAAAGTGTATTTCCATAGTACAGTACATATGGAAAAATCTCCATAGTACAAATCTCCTCATTACCAATGTCTCCTGAATTCAAAAAGTTGAGCAACATCTCACTTATCGGTGGTCTAAGATCTCTGCTTGACAAGGTGCAGATGGATGATGGTAGATGGAGGTTAAAAAAAGAGATTAAAGAGATTAATAAATGACTGACTGGGTGAAGTCTGCTCTCTGTCTGTCTTTCAGTATCAGTCAGCATTAGAGGCTTTTACCTTTTCTTCATGTGTCACAGCAGCCATACTACAGCTCTTTGCCCATCAGAAAATGGTTTTAAACGTTTTTGATCCCGTTTGACAGAAAGTATAATGAAGGTCTGGCCTCTTCTGGATTTCCACTGACTCTTAAGGATGTTTTAATGGCAGGTAGGATTCTAATGTAAACGCACTCAGAGACTTCCATGAGTACACTAATGCTTTTAGCATCTCGTCTCCATCTTTAATCTTTGGAACTAATTCATGTATCTTAGGTCAAAGCAACCTTTTTCTGAAGTCAAGCTGTTGACGTTCAATCTTTCACATTGAATTTAGCCTCCTGGACGTTTAACTGTTTCTGAAATTCCATTAGGCATAGATAAATGTGTAGATGCAGTGACTGGGATGGTTTTGAACATTTTAAGGTTGCAGCCTGGCGAGAGCTAAGAGTCACTTAAGTCTCAAGGTTGGCTCAATTTTCAATAAAATCTCAAATTTCTGTGCCGATATAATTTTTTTTTACATCACGCTCATTGTCTAAACTTTATCTATGGTTTACAATATAAGCATGGTATTGTATTTTTTTTTTAATGCTATATGTAACTAACACTAACTACTAACAAGAACTCTCATTCTTCCTGAAGGATACATGCAATGCTCATTCAAATCTGTCCAAAATAAGAAACCTTGCCGCCTTTCAAATGGGGCAGACTTTATCTCGGTATCACAAACGCTGCCCAAAAATGGAACACATTTTCTCGAGGGTCCATGATAACAGTGTAGTGCGTGCTGAATATCACCCATTATCAGCACATGCCAAATCTGAATAGAATCTGCCTTCTCAAATTTTAAGTCTTGACATCAAAACATGAAATGTGTGTTTTTAAAGAAATGTGTTATTTATTGGGTTTATTGGGTTATAAATTACAACGGCAGGACTAAAATAAAGAGATGACAGCTTGCAGCATCAGAGTGTTTCTCTCACTCAGAAACCTAGCAGGTTGTGATCAGCCTTCTCAGCAGAAACAAATCGTGGGCAACCCAGCAAAAATCCTCCACTCCTGCTTTTTGTCATTTCATTTCTCTTCATCTCTTCTGCCTCCTCATTAAAGAGTTTATTTTATTCTAGAGTGTGGCGGCATCTTAGAAGCGTTTCTAATCAGAGCTGAATAGACACGACCTGCTCTCTGCCTCATTAGCCTGACCTACTCACATCACAGGCTGCAAAAAAACACCAGTAAAATATCAGCCAATCAGATCACAGATCAGGGGCTGGTCAATTAGGTGACTGCATGGAAAGTTAAAAAAAGCTAAGGCCTCATTTGTGAGATTCACATCATTAGTTACAAACCTCCTCCATAGGCCTACTAGTTCTCATGATTGTCCCTCTGTGCTGCCTGCAGTGAATATGACTGACAATCTAAAACAGTAAATAAAGAAAGCTACAGTAATTGATCTAAAATTGATCTCAAACCTTTTTTGTATGGGATTCTCTGACAGCGTGTAGAAATTTCCTGTCATCTGTGCATGTAACAATTCTCTGTCAAGAAATTCTGTCATCACTCTAACAAAGTAAACTCACAGCAAGTGATTTTTATGTCCACTATAGGCCACATGCCTGCTATATAAAGCACATTTTACATCAGAAGCGACATGGCACAGACGGCAAGCCAGAACTGCACTGTTTAAAAATATGTACAAATTGGTAAAAATACTAGGTTTACATATATATTTTATAAATTTCACAAATTTCCATTACTGAGATTTGCTGAGGTGTAAATTTGCTGCAGGTTCTATTTTTTAATTACAACTTATGGCTTCTATTTGATTAAATTACCAAACAGTGTGTCTTTACATAAAAGTACTGTATATACTGCTTTTTATTGCCTCATTTAGTACAAACTCCTAAACTTCTTTTGTGCCAAAAAGGGCCAGTGTGTGTCCACAGAGCAATAAAGCTAGAAATGCTCTGTGGCGCTTTCATTTCACACTGGACGCAACTTACAAATGTCATGTAGCAGAAGCATGGAGAATACATTTCTGTGCTTTCTTACCATGGGTAAGAAAATAAAAAATGTATGTATTGACTATCAGATTAGAATGAACATGTGTTACCATTGGTTTATGATTAAATAAGGTTTATTAACCCAACAAGGTTTTCACTCCTATGTTCAGTGAAAGGTTCAACTTTCAACTCTCCACTGCTGCAGTAGGACTACAAATTGAAAATGAGCTCATGTGCTCTTCTATGAACCGAGTACAATACAGTGTAAATATAGTATTTTGCATTGTTTCTTGCTCGAAACCACTAGCACGAAGCTCACAGCAAGCGGCAAAAATCAGCTTGAAGCGAAAAACTAATCTTATTGTGCATGTGACTGCTGGTGCATAGGAGCGTATTGCAAGTGGGACTGCAGAATGGCATGCTAAAATGGCATGAGTACTGTGTCTAGTGTAAATTGGGCTTAAGAGTTGTATTTGCATGTAGGTTAAATACTGTTTCCTATTATTTTGTTTCTCTAAATCTTTCTCTAAGCTGCACATATTCACACACTGACAAAGATAATTGGTTAACACTGAGTATATCTGAGAAACAATTCCTTCATTGACCATTTTCTAATATTGGCTGAAAATCTAACTTTGTGGTTATATGAGTTCTTTAAGCAATTTGCTTTCTCTAATGATTCTTTACGATGTGCAGATGTATTTTTACACTTTGTGCTTTCCATTAGATTAAATCTTCACTCAGGAAAAGTAGAAGTATAAACAGATTTATTCCTAAGTCCTAAACTACTTCTACTTTAGCTCATTTCCATATGGACCAATGTGTGCCCATAGATAAATCTCTAAAGTGGACCAAAACTGGAAGACTCTAGCATTCATAAAAGATTAGCCGAAGAGTCAGCCTGAGGCCTTGGGCATAATGAGGCCAATCTGGGTTTGTAAATATGTACAGATTGTTACAAATTTTGGTTTTACATTTATACTTTAGAAATTTCACAAATCATCTGTTTCCATTATTGAGATTTGCTGAGGTGTACATTTGCTACAGGCTATATCTTTTAATTATAATTTGTGACTTCTACTGGGTTAAATCACCAAACAGTGTGTCTTTACATAAAAAGTACTGTATATGCTGCATTTTTATTGCCTAATTTAGTACAAACTCCCAAACCTCTATTTGGGCCAAAATGGCCAGTGTGTGTCCATAGAGAAATCTTTTAAATAGATCAAAATGTGAGACTGTATGTGTGAGGTCAAAGAGTCGGCATGAGGCCTCGGCCACAATGAAGCCAAGCTGGCTTTCTGAACATGGGGTAAAGTGGAGGTCAGCCTATCGCAGTCTTGCTTTTCTTCTCCTTTTTTTGTAAGACAGCTATGATGGCAAATGTTAGCACTATTTTTAACCACCTGAGCACAGAGGGTCACATTTTTAATGGAAAAAATAGACCAGTGCCCTTTAATTGACTGCAGTGTTAGTGAATCAAAGGAGCAGAAGGAGTTTTGTTTATCTTATAAATATTGTTTATTTTATAAATAGGACAATTATGATTTAATGCATCACACTAAAGAAGAACATCCAGAAGAAAAGGACAGAAAAGCCAAATGTAAAGAAGAAATTCACAAGAATCTGAATATTTTAGTCATTGCTTTTTCTCCACAATTTGGTCAAGAAGAGGTGAATAACACTTTTTTGATCCCTGGTGGGAAAGTGGCATGTTACAGCGGTCTGGATTAAAATAAGTAAAAGATAAAATAGAAATATAGATATATAATGTAGCAAAAATACACAGAACTGTGCATTCAAGGATCATACATATACACAGGTCTATATACACAGGTATATGTATATTTCAGCCCTTACAAAAATTGAATATACTTTTTTTTTAAATATTAACATATATTTATATTTTGGAACATATGGACAATATGTTGCAGTATATTTCATTTTCATTTGAGAGTAATAATTTAAAAACTTGTAGCCAAGTGGTATATTTAATACGCTTAGTCCACTAAAAAAGCTGTCACTTTAAGAGAGGGCTGTCTGAAAGTTGAGCTGGGCAGAGTTCTGGCATGACCACGGCTTTAGGCACGCATGCGCATTAAACCAATTGGGAAAGAGCAGCCTGGGAAAGATGAGCATGTGAGCTGTGACTGGGGTTTGGGTGCCTTGAGTGTTTATAGGAATAAAGGTTCATATTTATCATTTGGGTGTTTGAAAATGGCATATAAGAACTCATGAGAATATCTGAAAAGAGTATAGACTGACTGTGTGCCACGTGTGAGCTGGTGTGTGAGGACACGCGAACCAAAGACCACAGCTCACATGATCATCTTGCTCAGGCCGCTGTCTTCCAATTGGTTCATTGAGAATACGCGCCTAAAGCCGTGGTCACACCAGAACACCGCCCAGCTCAATACTAGCTAGCCCTCTCTTAAAGTGACAAAGCCTCTTTAGTGGACTAAGTGTATTAAATACACCACTTAATTACATACAGATAAAACTGTATTACAAATAGCAAATAAATGATTCAGAAGCACTTTGCTTGCACAGGTGATGAAGAACTTTGGTCTGAAATGATCTGTTTCTCTGTAAACTTTGTGTAGTATGCTGCAGTTTTTACTACCTTTAATCGTAATGCATGTGTGTGTGTGTGTTTTGGCCATTGGCCATTTTATAAATTACACCTACCATATAGATCACTTTGTAGGTGTACAATTAGTGACTATAGCCCATCTGTTGCTATGCACAATTTGTCAGCCTCCCTCTACCCTGCCTATTATAGAAAGAGGCCACCACAGGACCAATGTTGAGCAAATATTATTCAGGTGGTGGACCATGCAGGCTGCAGAAAAGAAAGAATAAAGTGTTTGTGCTCTTTTTTTAAATTTTGGACTACACTATAAATGGATTTGGTCTAAGATCTTATTAGACATATTAAACTTGAGTCAGCGTACTTCGAAGACTGTGTCAGCAGTAAAACTTTGCAGTTTTTTATTATTATTTTTGGAATCTGAATCCACAATGCTGTAGTGGCTATATTAGGATGCCGTGACCACTGTTGTCCTGTGCACACAATATATTTCCCTTTCCTCATACACAACCTTGGACACAACACAAGGACAAATATTTCCAAAGCACAGCCCATTTTCTTTCATACAAACAAACACAACCTTCACTCTTCACAACAGAGGTGCAGGCCAACAGTAAATATCTCAGGAGGTCACAAATACAGAATAAATAGATCATTAGTGTGTGTGCTATGTGATAAAGTGGACCTGGTTTAGTTAGTGAAGGAGTGTCCAATGGGATCTTTTATGCTGTTGTCTCAGACACCTATGGTGCAAATCCAGAAAAATGACAGCCATTACTAGGCTGCATGAGTGACATTCTCAGGGTCAAATGAGGTTAAAATGCCATCAGCTGCCTCCGGTTTTATCACAAACTGCTGGATTATTTAGTTAGTCATACCTAAGAGAGCCCTACTGAAGCATTTATGATCTCAGTGATGAATATCAGATGAGGTCCTCACTTACCCTTATGGCTGAGGATAATCTCCAAATGCAGCATATGTGACAATATTTCAAAAAATGTGCAACTTAACTGATGCGCAGAGAGCGCTACTGGTCATGTTAACACAAGAAAACTTGAAACAACAGAGAGTCAAAAAATGACTAATAATTGTTCTGCTTGTCTGAGGTGTTTTTGGAATAAATGGCGATATAGCGAGTGTGTTTCAGTCTCTTCACGACTAGTGTTTACCTAACATTCTTTTGATGACATTATCTTGTTGCTCCTCCTAGAATATTCAACAGTAGTTCAGTAGTTGATGGAATCGCACAATGATTCACATGTTCTTTTGACGACTTATGGAAATTCCCTTAACATTTACAAAACGTGGATGGAAACATAGCTTAATATTGGGGGAAAGTAAACAGTCCTATGTAATTATTAATATTATTTAACTGTATGATCTATGTTTCTACAGTAGATACAGTATAATTACTAATTAACTGTATGATCTACAGCACAGGTGTCAGACTCCAGTTCTGGAGGGCCGCAGCACTGCAGAGTTTAGCTTTCTATCTCATTTAACACACCTGATTCCACTTATCAGCTCATTCCCAAGGCCTTCATGGGCTGAATTTGGTGTATTAGAAGAGGGTAAATACAAATCTCTGTAGGGTTGTGGCCCTCCAGGACCTGAGTTTCACACCCTTGATCTACAGTATGTTTCTACAGTAGACACAAATTAACTATATGAGCTATATTTGTATAAGATACAGTATACAGTATTAAAAATGACTGGTGCTTGCAAATCTGAAACATAAAGGTGACGTTTGTGGCTGTCCTATTCCTTCTACCTCTTATTTACACTCCCACCTGCCATCAGGAGAATCCTTGAGCATAAGAAGGGCCCATTTTTCTCAATATCATTCATATTAATAATCACTGAGATGAAGATAAGATATACAGTATTAGGTATTTCTATGAATCTAAAGAAATGGCCTAGGGCAATGGGATAGGACATTGTTAAGTACTGAACACTGCAGAACAGATAAAATAATATTAAAGACTAAAGTAAATGAGTCCACTGGCACAAGAGCTATAAAAAGTGTCAGGTAACAAGAATCATTCTGACAATATGGTCTTTAAGTATGGTGGAACAGAGATGGACACAGAAAGCACATATTGCTTTCTGAAGTAGAGTTTTCATCTTGAGACTGTACTCAGATCTTGTTATATGCTGTAATTCTCTGTTTCCAACTCACTGAGAAGTACAGTACAGCCTGTCTGAAGAGGTTCCACATTTCACACACCAATAACTCTCTGTCAGACTCCAAACTCAGAGAGATTATTACAGCACAATGGTTTTGGCTCACGTCAACACCAACCTCTTTTGTGTCTTTATATCTCCAAGACTAATCCACTCATTATTCAGCCTCAACACATCTTTTGACATTTTGCCAACCTTCAGTTCAAGTCAGCATTGAGTAATAAACAAAGTGCTGAACAGATTTGTGTTAGGAAAGTGGCTAAACTATCAAAGAGACCTGAAAAAAAGATTTAATTAAACTCCAGTAATATAAAATGGGAATACATGGTAAATTAGTGAGTAATTGTGTTAGCTACACAAATCACTGCCGTCACTTCAGCATGATTTCAACAAAATTTCTATATTTGGGAAAGTTTCATTACTCCTAACACACTAAATGGAATTAAAAGAAAAATGTCCACTTTTTAAATGAAAGCCACTCCATGGGATCTTATTCAAACAATACACAGTCCAAGGAAGATAAGAAGCTAGTTAACATTATGGCTTCAGTATCTCAGTAGGAACCATTAATATGCATGGTCTCAGGATTAAAAATTCTTATGACTTTGGATGATACAAATATTATGTAAAGTTCTGGTTATTTAAAGCCAACAATGAAATTGACACAATTTTACCTCAATTGTCGCCTCAAACACAGTTGCTTATGCTTATGTTGCTTCACATCTTGAAGCTGGAATCACTTTCTTCAGTACATAATTTGGTGTCACTTTACGCAAGCATCAGACTCAGGTAGGAAGTGTAGCCCAAAGTTTAATGTATGTTAGAAGTGATTCAAATGATAATATTGGTTGAATTTTATTTGTATATTTATACAGACTTATTCTACTATTTTATGAAACTGTTTATATACAAATGGTATTGCCAAATTGTGTCTTTTGAGCCAAGTGTGTAATGATTGAGGCAGGCAAGCTATAAACTACATTAGCCTTGTAGTTCCAGACATTAGAGTGGCTGATTGGTTACATTTGGGGTAAGGGGGAAATTAGGTAGATATCATTTTTAGCGAAAGTATTCCCTTGAGGTTAATGTGCTGGGCAGGGATAGCGCACATACCTTTTATAAAATCTTAGGTGCTGTGTTTTGTATATAAACTTGAATTTATTTGACTTGTTTTTTGTCTGCACTGGAAAAAATGCTCAAGGTGAACTTTCATTTAATTCTCAATGCTTAATGATGACTCTCAATCTCCTCTGACTCAGAACAAACACATTTTATGGCAGGCAGGGCCACAACATATTTACATATATAGAATAGAATAGAATAGAATAGAATGCTATTCGGGTTATATGGGTTGAGTCAGAGGTTAATTATAATTATAAGTAGTGATGTAATTTGTATTTTGTAGCTATTTTGTTATTAGTGCTTGGCTGCCTGAAAATGGTTCTGTAGGGTTTAATTCAGTTCTACTAATATAAGGTTAAAATAGATGATAGACTACTGAGTAATTGTGCTAGCTCCACAGTTCAGGACAGTGTAATTTTAAATTAACTTTTACAGTGGCAAAGTCTCATTACTCCTAATCCACTAAATGAAATTAAAAGAACATTTCCAATCTCTGAAAGGAAGTAACACTAATATATATAAATAAAGACAGTATACCAAGGATTTGAAGAGCAACTCACTGTTGGCTCACCATTGCTAGTTTGTAAGAAATCAAGTCAGGTACATTTTTTGTCATCTCATTTATATACATGTACACAGTGGGATGAAATATCGAGACTCCAGGACCATGCTGCAAAATATAATGCAGAGCCTTGGTGCACAGCCCTACAGTGCAAACAGTGCAGATAGGGTAAGACAACAGTAATAAAAATGACAAGTGCAGCGCAATACAATAAATACACAGAGTAGTGCAGGCAGGTTTGGTGTCACGGGGGGGTTGGAGGATGGTGTCATTCGAGGGCCATGCCCCCCTCAAATGAGTTGTTATAAAAAACTGTTACTTTGTCTTTTCATTTGGTATCTTTAATGTTTTTCATAAATAAATAAAAAATACAGATATAACACTTGTAGTGTAGGGCTATGTTCTGTCCATCCTTTGGCCACGTTTGGATTTTAAAATGGTGGAATAAGGCTGTATTTATGTGTTCGCATTGCATTGATAGTGTGGCATTAGTGGCTGGTCAATTCCTAGAAAAACTAAGCAATTTTTCAATGTTGCTTCCTCAAGGCCGCTGCCATCTACAGCCTTCTTCTCTCAAGTAAATGAAAAATAAAGAGAAAATAAACTCACCAGTTCTTTGGAAGAGCTTTTGGTGCTTGGCAACCCCACACCAACAAATTCATGCTATATACCTGCTAGTTGAGAATCTGTTTGACTTTAAATAGTGGAGGACCCATCAATATAATTGCATGATGCTGTGCTGTGTCCACCGTGGGAACCATAATGCTCCCCAATTAGATTTGTTCTGACGGCGACACACAAACTATACAAAACAAAAGTGCATATAATATGACACCGTAAACTATCATTAGTAGCATATAGCATAGAGAGGTACCTAAAAAGGATTTAAACGAAAACAACCTGATTCACGCAAAATGAGAACAATTGCCGAAATCTAATTTTATAAGAATTAAGCTGTAAGAATAGTTAGGACCACAATACTTCCCCCCTTCCCAAACCTTAGTTTGATGTTGTCTACTAGTGTTTGCAGCACTCATGAGTTTACTTTGGACTCTCTTTTGGCTTGTGCAAAATATAGAAACTTTTGGCACAAGAAAACTGGAGCTGTGCTTTTTCCATCAGCTATCGTTCCATTACCAAAGATTCCAGCTATATGGTCTTAGGTACCTAGTTAAGATCAGCACCAATAAGACCTAATGGTATTTGGGGTTGTGGCTAGCAGCACTGCTTGTTTTTGTATGGTTGCACATACACATACGACACACAATGTGCATCACTATACACCCAAAAGCAGAGCTGTCATTTTTAAAAGAACATTTCAGAAGACTACAGGTTTTTTGTTGTTTAAAAAAGGAGGAAATTGAGCCATTGCGCAATGAGATGCAGTACTGAATTGATCACAGCGAATATAATTTGGTTAACCAAATGTAAACAAATAAATATAAATTTAAATGTCATAGAAAAATTATTTTAAAAAACATACATTCTATCTTGGTGTTCGTCTCAATGCTCTGGGAAAATTCATCTAAAAGTGTCCTTAAAAGCATCCTTGTCTTTGCACTTCTTAACTTAAATCTTGTCATTACTCTTTCTCTCTGTTTGAGGTGCTTTTGTGGAAGTAAATGATGGTACAAAAAGCATTGTCATGCTGTTGAGAAACTGCTTGGTGAGAACAGAAAATTGTTTGCTTGCATATTTCCATTGTGTGAATAGACACTTTTCTATATGTAAATCATTTTGATGGCACCACATGCTGAGCACAAATTATCACACAATGTGCCAGACTGTTTGCTAACTTAGCTGAAGCATTGTGCATGTTGGAAAACTGCTCATTTCTATTTATTTTTTACTATCAAGCTCTGATGTTGTGAACACTTTGACTGTATAAAGTTGGTACCTCTGAACAAAAATTACAACACGATCAATCACTCTATAGAGAAACATCGCTTCTCTCATTTATGACACCTCAAGGGAAGTGAGAATCATTCCAGTGCTGTTGTGTTCAAATATTCAAGGTTTAATTTCAAGGCCAGACTTCATATTGCAGGAATAAAAAGAAAAATAGATCTTTCAAAAATCAGGTCAGACAGAAAGCCGTTATCATGAGAAACGGGAAAGCTCATGTGACATCAGCACTGGTATATTTCTGTAAAGTGTTTTTATTGTGGTGAATAATGTTATCAGGGCTTAAATTGGGATTTAGAAGGTGGGGGAGTATTATTTCTTTCACGTACTTCTTACTTTTGAAATGTACTTCTTACTTACTTCCCAACAATGTGGGAACAGTACCATTCAATTTATGTTAATACTTAATATTGTCAGGTTCGGTTGTGTTAAATGAGTGACAGGATGCAATCGCATTGAATCGGTACATTTATTAAAGCAATCACCTACACACATAACACGATCCACAGTTAAACAAAGCCAAGCAACCGAGACAGAAACACAGGGGTTTAAATATACAAACAAAAAGGGGCTAACATGGAACAGCTGGGAACAATTACTGACAAGACAGGGGCATGCACAAATCAAAACCAAAACAAAAGCACATGGCGCTAGTTGCCATGGCAACCACAGCTTCGTGACAAATATATGTAATATGTGTTATTACTCAATGTTAGTTCTTAACATAAATATCATGGTAATATGAGTCATAGCCGTAGAAATCGTGCCTCAGGCCCCTAACACCGTAGAAGGCATGCCCCAGGCCTCTAACGCCATAGCAGGCGTGCCTCAGGCCCCTAACGCCATAGCAGGCGTGCCTCAGGCCCCTTGCGCCGTAGAGGGCATGGTCCAGGTCCCTGACTCTGCAGAGGGCGTGGCCCAGTTTCTTGATGCCGCAGAGTGCGTAGCCCAGTTCCCTGAGGCTGCAGAGGGTGTGGCTCAGTTCCCTGACACTGCAGGAGGTGTCCCCCAGGTCGCCGACGTCTTGATGGACCAGCTCACGGAGCGGCTCTCGAGACTCACCATCTCAGGGGCAGCACAGCCGGAGGCCAGCGTGGAGGCTGCTCCACCGCCAGGCTTCAGGGATGGTCGCGTCCCTCTGCCTCCTGTCTACGCCGCATAAATACCTGTGATGTTGCTCAGCGGCTTTGCATCTGAAAAGCGTGACAGTACTATTGTGTTTAGTTCTGCTTGAGTGGCTTTACAGGCTGGGAGTCTCAGACAGAGAGATGTGTGTTTGTTAGCATATTAGGCTACAATTACAGCGGATGTTTATTAACGATCAGTGGCCATTTTTTTTTTCATTTATTTTTTTTTTTTTCATTTATTCATTCATCTTCAGTAACTGTTTATCTTGGTCAGGATCACGGTGGATCCAGATCTGCCAGTCTATCGAAGTGCATCACACACACACACACACACACAATTTAGAATAGCCAATCTACTTACCACCATGTTTTTGGGAAGTAGGAGGAAGCGCACTGCCCGGAGGAAATGCGGGCACGAGGAGAAAATGCAAAACTCTGTAAAGACAGTAATCGGAGCTCGGGCTCAAACCCCAGACCCTGGAGCTGTGAGGTACCAACACACCTGCTGCAACACTGTGCTGCCCTGTTTTTTTTTTTGTTGCTTTTTTTGGTTGTCACCTCTCCCCAAATGGCAGAGGATTCTGGGACAAATTTGGTTAGGCACTTAAAGGCCAGTTGTTTCAAGTGTATTGTGGACATAAGTGGCTCAATTGTAACTAGCCACATTAAATGTTTTTAGTGACATTTGGAATCTGGATCAAAATTGGCTCAAATGTAACCACTGCTTGTGTGACATTTCAATTTTGAGTCAAAAGTGGGCCATCAGTACTGTTCACCGCAATGTCTGTAAGCCAGTCAGAGGATTAAATATACTATCCAGCCGATCCAATCAGGGCTCTGGTTGTTAGTATTTGGCAGCTAGCATGCTGTAGCCTACGTGTGGTTTTTCTTTCTAACAGTTGTGAACGTGAGTACAAACGTACACATAGAGAGAAGATTTCCAGGAACTTGTGTTGGTTTATACAGTGTTTTATTGTTCATGTTATTTAATAAAATTGTTTCATTCTGTATGCTTTCATAACTTTTGTAGTAAAAATGTTTTGTTTTGTTTTAAATACATTTTGAGTATTTGTATCAAATAATTAGCAGAACTGAAAAGTTGAGTTTATGCTGAATCAGAGGACACAGATCAAATTATGTTCTGTGATCATGAATCAAAAGAGCCATTTTTAGGCTTTGGTTTAGGTTTATATCTTGTAGGGTTAATGCCTACTTTAGTTAATGTTAACCACTGACAGTTTCTCTGAATGCATGTTGTTGTGATTATTTTACTTACTTTACACCTCATTAAAAAGAACCTGGAATCCATTTACAAACCTAACTGTTAACCTCTGATCACTATCACTGAGATCAGGCCTTTCAGTGGTATGTATGTGCTTCAGTAGAGATGCAGTATGAGCCTGAAGTGCCACAGTATCGACCCATCAACACCGCAGCCTCACATGGGTCATTTTCAATTACCTAGCTGACGTGGTCATTACAGGGAGTAGAGGCTGCCTGTCACACTGCGAGCATATGTGTGCATTTAGTTTCCACTTCAGTTGAAGGAGCCAAAATTGATTTCCGCAGAGCTCCAGGTGGACAAGGGCTGTGTGTGTGTGTGTGGAGAGGCTCAAAATAGAGTGTATATTAGGATCTTGAGCTGTTATAGAATCAGTAATAGATGTAATAGAGTAATAGAATCACAAATAGATGCCATTAGATACAGATTAAGAGAAGCAAATTCCCTTGACACGTACAATTTTAAGGACATTTTTCAAAAAGTTGGCAAACTTTGTTTCAACTGTGACAAGATAACATCATTATAAAAGCGCCAGCCAAATACAAACTGTCATGGGGTGTGTCCATAGATACACATATTGGAGACCTAATGAGGCAAGTTCTTTGGAGGTGGTGCATTACTAAAGCCATTTGCACTGATTTTAAATGGTATTTTACTTTAATATGCATGACAGAATCAAAGGTGTTTTCGCAAGTAATATCTGTTTTTTTCTTAATGGATTTTTTTATTTGAAAATTTAAAATAAAAAAATTTTAGTTTTACCATGCGAGTCTATAATGTACTGTGACCAGTAGTTTCTTATATATTTGTAAGTTTTATCTGGCTATAACAGGGCCTTTTTTTCAATACAAGTAAATACAAGCTAAAGTAGCTAGCTAATGTTTGCAGTGAAAAATGGCTAGTTAACTAATGATTTTTTGAGTAACTCTAGACAGCACATGCACAAGATAACATCAGCTCCTCTCATAACATTTAAATCAACTAAATAAAACTTTTACACCTTTTGTGGGTAAGATGGAAATGAATTCTTAAGCAATCTGATTGTCCATGTGTGCTATATGTGTGTGTTTTAGCTTGATTTTTTATATTTTTCTTTGCTTTATTGTAAACTGACCCTGAGTGTATGAAAGGCGTTATATACTGTAAATATCTGGAATCACAGGTATCTCAAAGTATCAGGATTTGGTAGGCCATGAGTGAATACCAAATGTTCGTATGTGATAGAAATGTTTTTACTAGAACGAATGCTAACAAGTAATATATATATATAATATATGATATATTATGGGTGTATTAAGAGTAATACTTAAAGAGTCCCTCAGCTATTGAGAATAATACCTTATGAACACTCAAAAACAACGGCTATCAAAAAATCCCTATGAATTTTCTGCTATTTAGTGGGGGGTGTTAAATGGCTAACGTTCTAGTAAAAACACTATCACCAATGTGTCACGCGCCCGGCTGAGCGCGCAACATAACGCGAGCGGTCGTCATGGCGACGACCGCGGACATGAACTTGTGTTTCCCTGTTTGTGACACGTGAGTGCTGTTAAGTGTTTCCAGCTGTCCCTCGTTCGTCTCCCTTAATTACTAAGTGTTTAAATACCCGCTTGTATCTGTCCTGTGTTGTCTCTCGTTGTTAATGTCAGCGTGTGTTGATTTGTCTGTATGCTTAGAATTTGAATAAATATGTTTCCTGTTAACCTCACGCCTGTGTCCGAACCCCGGAACCTACACACCATGACACAATGAAAGAGATTTACTTTGTTTAAGTATAATAGGCTCCTGTAAGAGTCTTGTGTGGTTATATCCTGTCAAAGACGGAAGTAATGATTGCCATCCACAGTGTCAGAGTTGTCTGATAGAAAATTTGTCTTTGCTTTGGAGATCCGGGGAATGCCTTGGTCTTTGCTTCCTTTGTTAGACATAAAGTGTGGATGGGCCTGATATTGTCACCTGTTTTATGAGCGAGTTTTTAAAGGATAATATAAAGGTAGTTCTGAATTAATGGCACCGGTAAGTGTAAAAAAAGAACAATAAGTTTAAAACAAGACGGAAACCTTTTTTACTATTAAACTAAGATTGTAAGTCAGGCTTGATGAAAGACAATTGTTTGCCTGTGTCCAGCTGTGGAGAGGTTGAACAAATGGAATTTCTAGACTTATTAATGAGCTGTTATCGAACAGCTGCTGGTTTATATAGACCAAATTTAACAGAATCAGCTACTAACGCAGATTAAGATTATTATCTAACATCACAAGTGCTTTAGAGTGTCAGGATTTGAAAGACAATGAAATGGGTTTAGCTTGTTTAAGCCTGATTGGCTCTCATATAAGTGTTGTGCTGTTCTTTCCTGTCTAAAAGGAAAGTAGAACTAGTTGTGACTGCCATCCACTGCAAATAACATATTTGACAAATTCAAACATGTGTGTACATCTGCTAAAGAAAAACAAGAAAAAAAAAAAAGTACCAGACTATCTTCAATAGAATCATCCACTAACACAGGTTAAAGCTTTGGGAAGACATTAATGCCATATGCATGCATATGCTTCAGGAAATATATTCATGGTAAACATCTAGGAGACCAAGGAGGACACGGGTAGAAACGAGAACTAGGAACATATTCGTGGTGTATTCTCACTAGGTTCAGTGGTGGCTCTGGGCTATTGACCGGAAGGTTGAGAGTTCAAGCCCTAGCACTACCAAGCTGCTACCGTTGGGCTCCTGAGCAAGACCCTTAACTCTCCAGAGGCCCCCTACCATGGCTGACCCTGACCCAACATACTTTCAAGCATGGATATGCTGAAAGTAAAGAATTGAACTGTACACATGTAATGTATAGTAACAATAAAGGTGGTTTTTCTATCTGGTGCCAGGAGACCAGAGTGTGGTATACACAAACCTATAAGAACAAAAAAAAGAATTCCAGCATTTTTAGCTGCCGGCTGTTTCACCAATGGTTCACACTCTCCAGGCCTCAAACACAACTCTTCCTCTGGAGTCCAACACACACTGTGGGGAAATGAGGGATAAATATTTGAGGGAATAAGGAACAGCTGTGTACAATCTGTTAAGGCCACACGCCTGGCTGCTAAAACAACATAACCAATCAAGCACATAGCTAATCCGTCCAGCTGTTTTTATGCTCTTAGTGAATTTGTGCATAGCAAAGCCTGAATAGAAACACACGACAAAAAAGCCTCAATAATGCAATAAAAAGTTTTTCTATTTTTTTCAGAGGTATAAAAGTTGGTATATGGATAAAAAGACTTTTTGAATAAATGATGACGTAGTGTGTGTAGCAAGTGTGTGTTTCATTCTCTCTATGGCTCTGCCCTTAGGGAGCTCATCCACGCCTTCAACGTCGCCAGGGAGCTCATCATGCCTTCCATGGCGTCAGGGAGCTCATCCACACCTTCAACGGCGCCAGGGAGCTCATCCACGCCTTCAACGGCGCCAGGGAGCTCATTCACGCCTTCCATGGCATCAGGGAGCTCATCCAAAAAGATTCCAGCGAACTCCCCCACTCCACTCCTGGGGCGGCGCGACGGGGGGGCGAGCTGTTGCTCCGCAGTCAACACCGCTACGCGGGCAGCCAGGCTGTCCATCCGCCTTTGCCTCTTCACGCTTTCGACGCCGACAAGCATGGATATGCTGAAAGTAAAGAATTGAACTGTACACATGTAATGTATAGTAACAATAAAGGTGGTCTTTCTATCTGGTGCCAGGAGACCAGAGTGTGGTATACACAAAGCTACACTTGGAAATCAAGGGAACGAACAAGGACCAGCTGGGGACATTTAACAGCACGAGACAAAGACAAGGAAACAAACACGCCATGGCTACCGCCACGCTATTTCCAACGCACAGTCCTGTGGGGGGCCTACACAAGCCCGGGGGCGGCACTACGACATCCTCCCCTTGCTTGGGGGGCGGAGGAACGTCATCGTCCCCGAAGCCCGGGGGCGGCGTTACAACGTCCTCCCCTTGCTCGGGGTGCGGAGGAACGTCGTCGTCCCCGAAGCCCGGGGGCGGTGCGATGACGTCCTCCTCTTGCTCGGGGGGCGGAGGAACGTCGTCGTCCCAGAAACCCGGGGGCGGTACGATGACGTCCTTCTCTTGCTCGGGGTCTGGCGGTAGGGCAGAGTAGAACGCCCGGGGGCCACCCTCCGTGGCATCCGGGAACTCTGCCACGCCTCCTGCAGCATCTGGGAGCTTAGTTACGACTCTAACGGCATCAGGGAGCTCATCCACGCCTTCAATGGTTTCTTCGTTGAAGTTGTTTGCTGAAGACCTCCGCTAGGTCCGCGTACTGGGGAATGTCAGTAGCATCAGTCACGTTCAGGCTCTCCACGGAGGTTGTGCAGCAGGGCAGTTGAATACAGTGTTCCTGACAAATCGGGCTCCAGATTATGACGGGGTCATGTAGCGCCAGCCACAGATATCCAAGAATGACATGCTCCTCGCAGGAGGGGAGGACGAACAGAGACAGGGTCTCCTGGTGACACAGCCCCACCTGGAGAGTGATAGGAGAGGTCTGACAATGGACTCCTCTGGATCCAATGGGCCGGCCGTCCAGGGCGGTAATCCTGAGGGGAGGCGAGAGGTCGACGATAGGTAGGATTGCAGGCTAGGTTGAGGCTGACGAAGTTCCCGGTGGCGCCGGAGTCAATCAGGGCTGGAACAGAAAATGTTTGATCAGACCAGGAGATCGTGGCCATAAAGGTGAACATATGATTTTCCATATGATGAGTATGGAAATACGTTATCACCACGGGCACCCCAGTGGGTATTTTCACCATGTTATTCTTCTGTAAAACAATTATTAATATAATCCAGAAAAAGATGAAACCACAATTATACGTTTTCCTTTATGTTTGAGCATCATACATTGTCGAATCAGTACTAAATGCAAGTAAGATCTGAAAGTTGTGAGGGTAGAGAGATAACCGGCGCCATAGGGTTGGTCCAAAGAATTTACTGGAGCCAATCATTTGTATTTTATCGCTTTACTGTCATAACTTAATTGCATTAAATACATAAAATCTTGCACAGGACATAAACAGTCACCTGTCGCTTTGTCATTTGCTAGTAAGTTATCCTGCGTTTACACCAGCAGCGATTTTTTTTGCCTACCCTCACCTGAATCCCTATGGTCACTAGTAGAAATTTCCTGACTCGAATTTACTGCTGGTTGCCATGATTTTGTTGGTAGAGCCTAGGTAGTGCAATGGCTTCACATGCAAGATCTTTTTTTCTGTGGAGATAGATGTGTGTCATAAGTTTAATCAGCAACACTCAAACCAGTTACGGTCTGAGTGACGGTCAAGATGGTCAAAATGCTTGCAAGTAAAATAATATTTTATTGTAATTAGAAGGCTACTCAGTAACAACACTGGCATTGGCATGATGATTGAAGTTAATTAGTTTGCTTAACTTAACAGTCTGTTACAGGCTGTTAAAACGTTATTAATACTCACCCAGTGGCTCTACAATTTATGTCCTGATCAATTTCTCCTCAATCTGGATATATGTATAAAAAATATTAAAAAAGGATAATATTTCACATTTGGTAGAAATTGCGAGTCTTACTGTTCCCCACTTCCATTGGAAATCGCCACATTGCTTTGCTTTTCCTTTTTATAAAGTTAAACTCCGTTCAACTTTATTGCAACACCTGTCCCCACCCACTTTGATTCGCCAATGGTCGCTTCGCCTCCTGTTGCTGTAAACTCCAACTCTTATTGAAAATAAACAACTTAACATTAAATAAATTTGCCTGCATTGTCGTATCGTGTCACTACCAGTGTGATCGCTGGTTAGAGCAATCCTCTTACTAAGTCCTCTTTAAACAATATTCTAGCACTTTACTTAACTAGCCAGTTCAACCCTTGCACTGCCGCTGCAGTGTTATATGGCATTTAATGCCACCCTCTTTAAGAACACAAAATTGAAAGCTTTTAAAATTTAAATTGATGTACTGAAAAACATGATATTGGATTGTAGTACCATGAATTTATTACATTATACTAGCCCTAATTTCCATAATATATGTATTTCAACACATTTATACACACATGCACACTAAAAGTGTTTCTTTTTCTCTCGGAGAGTTTCACCTGCACGCTTTGAAGCAGGTTTGGAAAAGCAGCCATTACTACTGAGACTCTAATATGTCAATCAAAGTCATCCAGAGCAGATCAGATACAGCAGAGGTGACACTGAGGCAACAATTCAATACAACCTTTAATAACATGCCTTAACAGATCTGATTAGGCGCACATTTTTATCTACGGTTAAACTGCACAGGAGACACACTAGCACACACGTGCACTGGGAACATGATTCTGTCACATAGAGATTAGAGACTTCTGGGGGCCGCAACGGAGGGGCAGCAGTAGAAGTGCTGGTGCAAAAGGTCACGCAAACATGCCATGTTTTCAGACTCTGTGTGTGTGTGTGTGTGTGCGTGCAAGTTCCAGAAGCAAGAGGAGGAGAGGAACTGGGGAATCATTAAGTGGCTTCAAACATTCACATGCTAAAAGGTTTAGCAGATGTAATACAGTCTGTCATAATGGCAGGACTAATAATGACAAACGGACTGAAAGAAAAGCAGCTGAGCGACGGCTCCGAAAATACACTCCTCTCTTCACCATGGCTGAAACATTCCTGCACTTTACACAAGGAGAGTAAAAGATAGAGGATAAAATGAGGGTGAAAAGAAGAAAGAGGAGAGTAAGAGAATGAGAGAGATGGAAAAAGACAAATTTAAGGATAAAAGGAGAGATAGAATAAAGAAGGAAAGAGTAATACAAAATGAGGGAGGAAAGGGCAGAGTAAGGGTGAGAGAGATGGTGAGACAAAATTATATAAAAAAGCAGAAAGAAACACAGGGGAAAAGAAAAGTGGATCAAAAAAAGGCATAAGGGAAAAGAGAGAGGTGAACAAGTGAAGCTGAACAGAGGAAAAAGACAAAAAGAGTTAGAAAGAGGAGAGATTACGAGAAAATGAAAAAGTGAGAAATTATTGGAAAAGTAAAAGGAAAGAAAGAGACCAGGGAGACCCGGAAAAAAAGAGATGGAAGTCAGACAAAATGAGTACAACAAATTCAGAAGGATGAGAGAGAAAATAAAGTAGAAAGAAAGAGAATGAGAGAGAGAGAGAGAACGATGGGGAAAGTGGAAAGCAGAGAAAGAAAAAGTAAGAATGAGACAAAAATGAGAGCGTGAGAGGGGGGAGTGGATAACACAAAAGGCGAAAAGAGAAAAAGAGAGAGGGTAAGACAAAACAATGAGAAAAGTGATGACAGAGAAGTGAAGAGGAGGTGAAGAGGCAGGATGAATGGCAGGTAAAAAAGAAAGGGGACAGAAAGACACTGTAAGAGACAGAAAGAGAACAAAGAGAGAGAAAGAGAGTTGAAAGAAAATGATGGGGACAGGAGAGGGTGAGACAAAAATGGAAGAGGGAGAAAGAGAGAGTGAAAGACAATAAGGGGAAAAGAGGAAAGAAAAAAGGAAAGAAGGATATGAGGAGGCAGAAAGAAAGGCAGGGATAAAAGAAAAGAGAGAAAGAGGGATCAACAGAAACAGTAAGAGACAGGGAGAGACTGAGAAAGGGGCAAAAATCCTCCATCATGGAGATGTAGCACCACCTGCAGGTCTTCAAAAGGACTGCAGTACACACACACACACACACACACACACACTGCATAATACACTGTGATAAATGATTAAAAATGTCAGACTCGCTTGCGGTGGCCTGTGTCTTTTTCTCCGGTCCTGTTGAGTCCTTTCATTGTCCCCATGGCTCTAAAACATCAGCACAATTAGGACTGAGACAGCCAGATACACCACACACTGCCAAATACTTTACACACTGCAGGAGGACAAAGACAGAATCATAACTCAATATAATAATATCTCACACTCATGACACACTCTAGACCAGTCCAAAATGGTGTCCTACCTCCTCTTTTCTACAAACGGCATAATGCATTATAGGTCTTCTTCAATGTTAACATGCAATTTTTATACCAAAGGTGCACATTAAAAACCTAAATAGCTGATGATGTCATTCTATACACAGCAACATGTGCCACCATACTGGTGCTTCCTCTTCATGCTGTAAAATGAATGGTTGTCAATAGGTGTAATGTAAACAATACAGATACAATTAAAATGCAGTGGAAATGCTGAAAGTGCCAAGTTATCATACAACACCACCCAATTTACATGTCGTGGTGAGACACATTACATGTGCAAGTATCAGTGTAAAAGTTATTTAATGGCTTTAAAACTTACAATAGTAGTTGACTTTGGGAGGAGGACGACTACTGAAGCTGCACTCCACTGAAAGTGAGTGTCCCTAAGTGTGACTTTTGAAGATTTTGAAAACTTTTTCTGAAAAGAGCAGCATCTGTTTTTATCTTCATTTGAAAATGTAAATTAAAAAAAACCCAAATGTCTTACTAAACTGAATCCATAATACACTGTGACCTACAACAGTAGCTTCTTTTTTTTTCAAGATGACTGAATCACCTAATTTGCTTACCTGAACTAATTGTCTAATCTAGAAAACTAACATAACTAACATAGTTAATGATTTTTCGAAGTATACGCACAAGTTAACGCCAGCTACGCTCCAAATTTTGAAAGTGATTAAACAAAACTTTTACACAGATACTTACACACACAGTACAATGTCTTGCCACCCACTTAAATTGGGTGTTGGTGCAGGAAAACATGGCATACCTCTGCATTTTCGTTATACAGTATCTGCATTGTTTGGGAATATGTTTACATTATGTCTGTTAATTTTAGAGCGCGGAAAGGGAGCACCAGTATGGCGGTCAAGTGGCTTAAAACACTGTGTATAGAATGACATCATCAGATATCAAGGTATAATATGGATATCTATGGTCTTAGCACAGTTTGGAGTCTCAGCCCCACCCCCCTCTGCTCTCTGCAGGCATTCAATTGAGGGGGTTACGCCCCTCAAAGCATTACAACAGGGATATGTGAGTTGTAATCAGTGAGTCGTAAATGTAACATGAAAGCTGTAGTTGCGTAAATTGTAAGAGAGTTCGTAGCTGTTATATAAAGATTGTAATAATGAAAGTTGGGTAACAATCACAGTTGCAGAATTACGAATCTGATTATGGATTTGCAACTTATAAAATTACAATCTTATCATTGCATTTACATATAATTACTTTTGACAAGAAAGTAACTTTCTTAGAAATAATGTAACTCACTCAACTTGTGAAGTAAATGTGAAGTAAAATTGTCTCAAAATCCTAAAGTCTTAAAATAACTGAAAAATGAAGCACAGGCTGATAAATAAGCTATCCATCATGGCACCTTCCAACAGTGCAAAACTATGTCTGACTTGCAAAGAAAGTCTCCAACTGCTAAAGTAAGACAACTGTCAGTTTTTTTTTTAAATCGAGTCCAACACAATCACAGTTCATGAATAAATGGTCTGAAAAACTATCATACAAAAGGAGTAGTGTGTCACTGAAAGTCTAAAAGTGCGTTAGAATGTATTCTACACAATAACTCAACTTTTTATCTGAAAGACATGAAACACAGGAATCAATAAAGGCATTATATTTGTATTTTGTACAAATCTTGTGTTGTCTCCGGATTGATTTCTTACATTTTTCAAAGGATGTGAGCTCAATAACAGCTGCAAAGCGCGAATAAATTCAAGTATTTGAGGTAAACAGACACATTGAACATGCAGACCCTCTAAAATACTAGTACTCAACCTTTTTATCAACTGGGCCACAACAGTGACCAAAACCTAGTCTGTCAGGCTTGTGCACATCACTTTTCTCCCTTTAAAACAGACCTATCCAGTTTTATGTATTTTCTTACTCTGCCTACACAGGCTACAGAACATTTTTGGAAATAATCTGATCATCAGCTAATCTATTCAGAAATGGTTTTAACCATGTGGACACTCATCATTTCCCATGTTTTACCAGTTATTTTACCAAAGATACCAACTGCTAAAATTCCACTGTTATGATTATATTACCAGCATCTCTGTAAGAATATTCTCTTAAATGTTGTCCTTTCTACAGTTTGACCTTTCAAGGATATATTTCTGAATGAAAATTAGTGAGTAGGCAGTAGATAAGTGCGTGTGGGTGTGTATGTGTTCAAAGGAGAAACACAGAAACAAGTGGCATAGTGGTGAGTAATTTTATGATGTTTAGAGAAAGCTAAAATCAATAAATGGATCGGAAGTTTTATGTTTCAAGGACAGCATTTTGGAGATTCGTCCTTTATAATGAGACAAGATTTTCACGTAAAACTAAAGTGTCTCTAGCAGTGAATGTGAGGACAACCTTGAAAAGTCATGCAGTTTAAAGGTTGTTGCAGTATATCTTGTTAATTCAAATTCACAAACTGTCACATCACTCATAAAACTGCTACTCGTTCACCTCAGACTCACTCAGTGGCTGTGTCTGAAATGCTAGAATTCATGTCTAGTTAGTGTTCTTAAAAGAACATCAGCCACTGAGAAATGCATTTTATATCATTGAGAACATTGATTCCAAACTTTTTGAATGGCGATTCCAAACCTTTGAATGGTCGTATACATTGATTTATGTAAACACATACAGTAATTTTGCAGCAGTTAAGTTTTATTTAATTAAATTTGCCATTTTAATTGGTTTTAATTGCCCTGTTATACTGTGTTAGTGTGTGTTACTGAGTATTCAAGAGTGTCAGCGAGTCAATTTACTTCTTTCTTTTTTTTTTATTAACATCCCAAAAAGCCACCTTCCAGGAGGAGTATTTCAGTTGGTATTCAAGTTGGTGTAACAGGCAGTGGTAGCTCAGTGGTGTTGATGAAGGTGATTGAAAAGTTAAAATCCCAGTACTACCACAGAGCCAATGTTGGGTCCTTAAGCAAGACCCTTAACCCCTGAACTGCTCAGCCCTGTGCTTAGACTAGATTGTGCCTTGTAAGTCATTATGAATAAGTTGTTAGTTTAAATCATTTTGGATAATATCGTCTGCCAAATTAATTATTTTAAATGGTATTTTGGCACAATCATGAAATGTCCAATCATGTGTGGAATTTATCTTTTAGTGCTCAGAGGTTTAAAAAAAAATCCCAGAAGGCATCAACTTTTAATCTAAGTAAAAAATGAACTGTCAGAAAGTATGAGGAAAGGATTTCTTACTGCAGTAATGATGTGTATGAGTGGAACTGTGTGTTTAGTGTCTCTCTTGATGGTTCACCCTTCACGGACTGTGCGTTCGTCTGTTTTGGAGCTGAGAGGTTTCCCATGAGTCTCTCTGGATCAATTATTTAAAGCGAGTCCCATCACATCCAAGTGCCACTGCTCCGTTTGTCGCTTCACGCCTGTCTGTCTTTCTCTCTCTCAATCTTCTTCTTGTTTTCCTCTAGAGAGGTACAATGCTTGAGATTATCAGCATTCAACCTTCTCTCTTCACAGCTCCAGTTTGCCTTTAACTTTATTAATAGCAATAGTTTAGCCAAAAATTAAATGTACACAATGTTATCTCCTTACCTCTAATTATGTGTTTTTATGTCTTTATAATACAATAAAATGCCCACAAATAGATATAAAATAATAAATAATAGCAAAAAGCAATGGGAATAATTTAAAACTTTGATGAAATTCTTTCTTTTTCTTTATTCAGTCCCTAAAGTGTGGACTTGCTCCAGGATAGCCAAACATAAATATTTCAAGTGGATCATTTTAAACGAGATCTCTCTGGTAAAGATGGAAAGCCAAACTGGAGGAGAAATTTGGCAGACTCGTTATCAAACATTCATGCCACAATGAGGCTTCTGTATTCAGCAGTGAAGAGATTTGGGCATGCATGCACGAATCGGCACATGCCTCTCTCCATCCAACTTTGTGTTTAGCAAAACAATATTTAGCACACTTTGCTAAAAACACTTTGCATTTTGGATTTTGGAATTTTGGAATTTTTGGAATTTTGTCCTCCCTGGTAGAAAAATGCTATTAAAGGCTTTTCTCTGTTATGATCCGTCAGCGGGCTGCTCGCACCAGTCTGCGGAGTGAGTTTAAAAGCTGTCTGCTGGGCACTGTGTGTCTTTGAGGCCAATTATCGCAAGCTATCTGGCTCAAAGACAGTTGAAGGGGAAAAGACAGTTGAAGGGAAATTATTATGCCTGCAACTCTGTGTTAAGGTGTAACAGAAATTTGGGGACGGATTTTTGGTCGTACTTTTTCTGTTACAGGATTCCCAGGGCAAATCACAGCAGCTCAGGAACATCATGTTTTAAATATACACTCACCGAGCACTTTATTAGGAATACTATACTAATACTGGGTAGGGCCGCCCTTTGTGGAAATATTTTTAAATCAAGAAAATGCGCTTTGGCTTTGTGCTAACTCTCTCAAAACTACAACACTAAGATGGCGACCACGCAGCCTGGAGGCTCATGGGTGGCCACACATGCACCGCACGAGCCTCTGACACCACAATATTTTTATTGTAATAAACAATAAAAATTTTAGATTTTTAGCGCATAATTTTTAGATTACAATATATTTGAAGCTATAAATTGCAAAAGTTGGTTTCTCCTCTTTATTGACCGGAAATATCTGATAGGACCCCCAAAAGATGGATGATCTTTTTTCACTGTGGGGTGCCCTAAATCCCACCATCCTTGCTTATTTGCATACAGACTGAACTTTATTGCATCTCCCAGGCCCACCCACCTTGCTTTGCCAATAGTTACTCCACTTCCTGTTGTTATAAATCACCAACTCTCTGTGAAAATAAATGACCTCCAGTCTCTTTGTTGCATCGTGTTGCTGCCACTGTGAGCTCATGATTAATACCATCACTTTTCCCAGCCACAAACAACATTTCAAAGTGATGACAAATGTTTTTTTGGAATTCAAATAAGCTTTAACAACCCTCAATCTTCGTCATGCTAGGGTAACATACACTACCCCTCAAAAGTTTGGAGACATGTTTTATGTTTTAAATAAATTTGTAAATAAATCTGCCCTGCTGCCTGGTACTTTGATCATTGTATTACACTGTATATAGATCAATTATCATCCACAAACAGAAGATAACTAAAAATGTACTTTTTGTTTTCATGCATTTTTTTTCTTATGGACTAATATCTGCTATTAGTGTGATTAGCATGTGCCATTTTCTAGCTGAGCTGGTGCTGAATCTGGGGATTTATCATACCTGATGTTTCTATGAAATATGACAACAAGAAAAATGAAGGTGTGCAAAAGTGGAAAGGCATTATTGTAGCTCTAAAAGGGTTAATGTTGAGAAAAACAATATCCCACATATTTGGGAAAATACAATAACGTAAAGCTGCTGGATGTAATATTTGGGCCCTCTCTGGTAGAAAAATGCTATTGCAAGCTACTCGCAGAAGAAAATTTTGTAACTTAACAAAAGTTTGTCTTTTAGCTTCCGCTAACATTAGCCAGTTAGCAAGATCTGCAAGATCAGAACACAGCACAGAGCTGATGGTAGTAGCTGCTTGAGTAGGCCTGAGGAGTGAGTTTACATGCTCTCCGTGTGTCCTTGAGGCCAATGGTAGCAAGCTAGTTCAAAGACAAGCCTCGTTTAAGGGGAAAGACTTTTCTGTTATGATATCTGCAGCTCTGTGTGAAGCTGTGCCAGAAATTTGTGCTAGGAGGCTCAGTGGTTAGGGCTCTGGGCTAGTGATCAGATGGTCATGGGAGCAATGCCGTAACACAGAAAACACAAACAAAATTTCATATGGCTCACATCTGTACAGCTAAAGCAATGCCACAACACAGTCACATCTCTACCAAATGTTAGCCATATTTGAAAAGTGTGATATGGCCCACATGTGAAATGTTTATATGGCCCTTATCTCACGTATGTGTCACGAACTCCAAGGAAACAGACAGTAGGATCCAAGTGCAACGGTTTTTATTTGTAAAGGGCAAATCCAAGATCGGTGTCGTAGTACAGGCAATATGTCGAGAACCAAAAGAGCAGACCACGGAGCAGAGA
>JAOUQW010000030.1:5674739-5708750 GCA_028565825.1 Olivaichthys viedmensis | reverse complement strand
GTGTTAATTAGACTTTGATGTAATGATTGACTCCAAATGCTGAAATGCATCAGCCAGTGTAGTAACCTACAGTGAGGTGGGAGACTGAGGAAATGCACAGTATGTTCTTAGCAAAGATACGCCCGTATGATTTCTTCTTTACTGCTACAGTAAAGAACCTGTGGTATGAATAAATAAATAAAATTTGTAATAATTATTAAACAAAAATAATTATGGTAAACTGACTCACGACCATAATCAGATTACAGAATAGATGCACTTATAATATTAAAACATAATAGACTTAGTTTATGGCCCTTCAAGGCCTCACAAAAATGCCCATGTGGTCCGGGCAGAAATTGAGTTTGACACCCTTGATGTAGATAGTCAGTAATTTAGCATTAACGACTATGGAACACTAGATTTATTGAAATTTGCTTGCATTTGGTAACTAAATACCATTTTTTGTGTGTGTGTGCGCGTGTGTTTGAGTGTATTTATGGAGTCTTGGCCCACTCCTCTGACAGCGGTGGTGTGGAGTGATCCTTTGCAGACAGGAAGCCGGGGAACAGAAACAGGAAGTTGTTGTGGTTACTGATGTACTTGACGAGTTGCAGGGAAGGATGCAGGGAGAATGCTCAGAGAGACTGTTTGGAGATAAAGTGCCAGGCCTGAGACAGCAAGGTGCAGTCTTTCGCTGATCCCTCATTCACACCCATTCTTTAATTAACCCCCCCATTCCCATCGCCAAGACAGTCTTAACTAATCCCTTTAACTGATCGCCTTAATAGGATACCCCACAGTATAGTCCCTAAAAGATTCCCCCAATTTACGCTTTATCTGTTCCCAAGTACACTATATTACTGATTTCACCAGTAGTCTTTACTATTTCTCTTTTAACTAATCTTCTTTAACTGATCATCTCATTACAGTCTTTAACTGATCCCTCCTCAGTACAGTCTTTAACCGATCCCTCCTCGGTACAGTCTTTAACCGATCCCTCCTCGGTACAGTTCTTTAACCGATCCTGCCTCGGTACAGTTCTTTAACCGATCCTGCCTCGGTACAGTTCTTTAACTGATTCCCTCGGTACAGCCCTTTAACTCTTGTCCTTAGTCTTCAACTAATCTTCTTAGTATAGTCTTTAACAGATCATTTTAGTCCAGTCTTTAATTGATCCCTCACAGTACAGTCTTTAATTGATTCCTTACAGTACAGTCTTTAAGTGATCCCCCTTGTACAGTCTTGTAGTTAAAAGGTGCCATGGGAAAGAGCGGTAAGGATATATATGTATATTTCCTGAATCTACCTTGGTTAATGTGTAGTAAGTGACAGATATTTAGTATTGCAAATATTCTTTATTTTTAATTAAGAGCAGTATCTTTCACTTAGGTATTTTCCCTCTCTCTGAAACCCTAACCCTAACCCTAGTCTCTCATTTATACATTTATATGTCTGTCTCTCACTCATTCTAATGTGATCACTGGATGAAACTATTAAGATTCAATATCATATTATGTTTCAGCACCTTACAGTTGTCTGTGATGACCAATGGCCATTACAGAGGTGTTAAGGTGTTAAGATATAACCCCTGTCCTTTGCCCGCTATGCCTTGCTTCTGACCCTCAACAGAATGTTTTTCCTCTCAGCCTCATTCTGTTGTTCTGTGCACATTCTCCCCATCTCTGTATTTCTTTAAAGCCAGCAGAGAAGGAGAAGCATAGCAGAGAGATGAGGTCATCTCCTTTTGTTTTCTCTCAACAAGATTGGAGTGTGATATCAGGTAGAGAGAGAGAGTGTGGGGGGAGGTGAAGGTAAAAGGGAAAAGAGAACAGGGAAAGCACAGGAGGGCTTGAATAGATGTGGAAGGGAGGAGAGAAGTGCGCGAGAGATGATGGAGGGATGGTGGAGGAGACGAGTGGGAGAGAAGAGGAAGAGGGAATCCGGTGGCTCTGTTGTTTTCAGTTAATCAGGCAGCAGGAATGTGGCCTATCTTTCCTTGCTGCATAAGGGCCTTGAAAAGCAGACCGTGTGTGTGCGCACGCGTGTAGGTGTCTGATGGCTTTGTCTCTTTAAGGGACCTTTTAAGGGACCTACTTCCCTCACTTCGAATAAAGAAAAGTGAGGGAGTATCGGTGTTTCACGTTTCAGTGACCTATCAGAAATTATGTTTTGTTTTTTCACATCCCTTTATCCAAGTTAGGAAATGAAGGACATCACTTTATTTTCCGGCTCCCTCTCATGCTTTCTCTCTCTTTCTCTCCTTTCTCTTTCTTTTTTTTTCTCCATTTTTTTTCTTTTTATTTCTCTCTTTCGCCATATCCTTCTTCTCTCTAACTTTCTTTCATCTCTCTCACTCTTCCTTTCTCATTCTCACACTTTTCTCTCCTTCCTATTCTCTCCCTTTTTTCCTCTTTCTTCTCTCTATGTATGTTTCTTTCTTCCTTATATTTCTTACTCTTTTCTTTGTCTTTCTCACTGTCCTCTCTTTCTCTGGTTGTCTCTCACGCCTCCCCTTCTCTCTCATTTCCTCCCTCTCTCGCTATCTCTCTCTTCTTCTCTCTCCATCTCTGGCTCCCTACTTTTACTTTTGGGTCATTGTGTGTGCTTTTGGTGGGCTCTGTAATGAGTGTGTGTCAGGAAAAGGCATGATGTTTTATTGGGTTGATTTTAAACATTTATCTCTAACTAATGTAGGAGAGAGAGAAAAGCGTGTCCTCTCTTTCTTTCTCTCTCTCTCTCTCTTTCTAGATTAGTACAAGGTAAACTTCAGAGAGTGATTGGAGATTGGATTACACCGTGAGTGTGTGTAAAGAGGGTTGTTGAAACTATAGTGGGCTCAAGGATTACACTGTTTATAGAACAGCGATGGCATTGCTTTCATCAGATCCATCTTGAAATTAAGTCCTAAAGCCTTAAAGGAACAGTTTGGCCAAAAACGCAATGTAACATGATGCTAAACTGTAATCCAGTTTAGCATCATGCAAACTGCGTGCCTAAAGCATTAATCAATTAGGTTAAGGGGAGAATTGTGTACATTTAATTTTTGTCTGAACTGCTCCTTTAAATCATTCATTCTAGGCCTTTAAACACTCATTTTTACTAAACAGCCTCATCTGAGAGCTTCCTAGAAAGTGGTGGTTTTCTTGACAGGAATGTTTACAACATGGTACACTCTTAGGAAATAAGGTCAAATCTAGAACCTTTTGAGGGTTTTTCATTTGTCCCTTAGAGAAACACTCAGTTGTAGGGTTCTAACACGCAGGGTTCTGAGAAGAACCCCTTTATAAAGCTAATAACATTGAACTATCCAGAGAACCCTTGAAGAACCCTTGAAGGAATTTAGCACACACAATATTGTTATTGTAGACACTTCAAAATATCGTCAATCCTGCTGCGTTACATTTGGAAAGAAGCTGCCTAGGTAGGCAGCATTTTGGAGCAGCATTTGTGCTTCTAAGATAAAATCTGTCCCATTTGGAAAGGAGCATAAGGTCAGCTGTATTCTACAGACAATTTTAAAGGAGCATCACACGTGTCCTAGAAGTTTGTGATCTAATGATTCTGTTCACTGGACGAGAGTTTTGTGAAAGTAAAAAAATAAATAAAAAAATAAAAAAGAAAG
Organism: Olivaichthys viedmensis; assembly: GCA_028565825.1. Classification (NCBI taxonomy): domain Eukaryota; kingdom Metazoa; phylum Chordata; class Actinopteri; order Siluriformes; family Diplomystidae; genus Olivaichthys; species Olivaichthys viedmensis. The sequence goes on along the minus strand of JAOUQW010000030.1, from coordinate 5,705,146 downwards.
AAAGAAAAGGTGGACAACTTTCACTCGGACTGAGGAATAACATTTTAGCAATGTAGTAAGGTTTTTAAATACTATATCATACACTTTTATCATAAACCGTGATAAAAATGTATATAACAAGTTAGAAGTCACTCCAGTACTTTGTGTCTGCAAGTGTAGGGCAGTATTTGTGCTTCCAAAATAAAGTTCATCCCATTCAGAAGGCAGCATTAAGACAGCAGTCTTCAAGGCTTCCGTATTTTCCGTAAATTCGTCTGAAAGGGCATCACATATGTCCTTTGTGAAGGCAATCCCATAATTCCCATAATCCTGTTTCTTTTTAATAAAAAAAAAAAAAGTATTATATTTTAGTGCTTTGAAGTGTTTGCTGATGTAAGGAATACAACCGGCAAAATATTATTGGTAATGTTTTTTTTTTTGTATTTGTGCGTTGATGCGTTGCGAAAAACTATGCTAGAAACATTCTTGACAGGAAAAATACTGTAATTAGGAATAAATTTTGTATAATGTGACAGGTTTACAACAAACACACCAGCGGGAAAAGTAGGACGCCGTCCGAGCTAGACAGCTGGACTGAGGAGGAGACGAGAACCTTTCTTAGTTTAATTCTGAGACCGAAGACAATATTAATCAGTGGCCTGTAGATTCTATCCGTTCTGTTTTTGTCACCCTTATCAGTAGGCAACGGAAGCAAAATAAAACTTGTACAATTTATGATGTGCATGAAAGTCTTGATGAAAAATGTTTTTTCAGTTTTTGCAGGAAGTGACATTATTATGTTAACATTTTTATCACAAAACATCTTGATGGAATCAAGCTGCTAGCAGCAAAATGCACAAAAAACCTTTTAAAGAAATTTTTCTTTTATTGCTTGCATTAAGCACAAAGGCAATTGAAACCTAACTAATAAGTCGCAATTAGTCATGCTAAAATGTCCTTTCTTGTGAATATAAGGAAAATGACATTAGATGTAAATATTCACGCTGTGGCTTAAATTTATAAAAAAGAAATTGTGTGTGTGTGTGTGTGTGTGTGTCTATGTGGGGTATCCCTTTCTGTGAAGTGGAGGACAAACTCAGGCATGAGAAAGGGGTCATGGGGTGATCTAGCCACCAGCGGGTTCTCTCTTTCCCATGGCATCTCTGGCGAAACGCCAGTGTATGTGTGTGTGGGTGTGCATGTTAGTTTGTTTGTTTCCTTCAATAGGCCTGGCCCTCTGTGGTCTTGCTAACATAAACGAGAGCAGAAGGGCGGTGCAGGAAGAACTTTCTATCATTCATCTGTCTTCTTTCCTGTCATCGCTTTCTTGCTTTTCTATTCTTCTCTTTTCTCTCTTGCTCTTTCTTTCTTCACCCTGTTTTTTCCTCATTTGCTCTCATTGTCTTTTCTCTCTTCTCTTTTGCTCTCTGTACTTTCGTGTGTCTGTGTCTGTGCGTGCGTGCGTGTGTGTGTGTGTGTCTGTGCGTGCGTGTGTTATCCAAGCAAACTGAAAAAGCCTGTTCCCCAGTGAGGACACATTCCCACCCCCAATCTCTCCTGTCCTCTCTCTGCCCATAGCCCATGTCTCTCTCTTCCTCCCCATGTCTCTAAATGTGTTAATCGTGTTCTTGTTGGCAATCCAATCCCATAATTTTACAGAATGAGAGTTGCAAGGAAGTTTGAAAAACATGGTGCACAGAACAGTCACTCCAACTAATTAATCATGTTTTATTTATTAGCATACAATATCATAATAACATTGTACACTGTGATAAAAGTTTGCTAAAAGGTGATTATTAGGATATGAGAAGTGAAGATTGATGCAGGTTTACTCTCCTCCTCTGCCTGCTGCTGTTTTAGTCCTGCCTTTCTTCACTTTCTTCACATTCCCTTTGTCTTTGTCTCGCTCGTGTCCTTGGCCCTCCTCCACAAACACACGCACACACATTAGAAGGGAGCCACCCTTCATAATTACAGAGTCTGCATACTTATGTAAGGGAAGGCCCTCTGAAACACCATTTTCTGATGACGGAGTGTCTGTGTGTGTCTGTGTGTGTGTTTGAGCATTGTGTATGTGTGTATTGTGGTTGTTTGTGTGTTTGTAACAGAGACCAGTGAAGGCAGTTCTCATTTGGCCACAACTGCAGCTGCATATTTGTGTGTATGCACTGATGAGCACAATTTCTTTTCTCTGTGATGTGGTCTCGTCCTCTCTCTAACTCTCCTTATCCAGCCCGAACAGCATTGTGCGTCCGTGTGATGTGGGATTATTCAGTTTCACTTTGTTTGTTTTTTAACTCTGGAATCATTTGTTTTCCATGCGCTTGGAAGCTCTTCCTCGTAGAAGAACAATCTGTAGCCCCGAGCGAACTGCTTCGATATACTTGGATGTGTCTCATTCAGCTTTTGCATGTCTTTATTCAGATTTTGCCAAGTGACAGACGGTCAACAAGGGTGGCGCTTAAGTTAAATTTAGTCAGCCAATTGAAAACTTGATCATGTCACCACTAGCCTTTCTTTGTATTTTCTTGGGCTTGACGTAGTTTAAATGCTTAGCATAAAAAACGGTTTTAAATACGCACTATAATAGTTTAAGCAGCTAAGTGGTTAGCTTAATTCACCCTAATGTCATCTCTCCAGCAGTAGCTATAGGATGTTGCATCACATTACATTAGACAAACCGCTTTATTGTGTAATTAAAACCAGGACCCAGGTTCACTAGCATTGTTGGGTAATCGATTGTGGCGACGTTATAACATTAAATTTGCAATTGGATAAACGAATTTAACTCAACACCTGACAAAGAACATGCTTCAGCTGTAGTTTCATGCAGTCCAGTGGATGTGTGAGTTAGTGGTTCCATTTTCGATACCTGCATCCGTTCCATTGGCCAAAAGGATTTCTTTTAGGACCCCATTTTTTGTTAAATAAGCCAACAAATATGAATCATTCTTGGAAAAAAGCCTTAATGTTAGGAGCACAATTCATGACCTTAGTATTATAAGGTTCTATCTTGGTTAAGATTGAATGGCAGATAGAACCTTATAATACTAAGGTCACAGATTGTTGTCCACTGAGGTTGCCTCCTGAATTACATGCATGAATATGACTGTAGTTGAGATACATTTCTAAACGTATTCCTCAGTTCTCTTCGCCAAGAGATATTCATAGAACTGGTCCTGTGAGATGTTATGCTGCCTTTAAATTTAACCAAAGTAAGAGCTCTCAGAAGACTGTGGTCCTTATCCTGCCTTCCAAATGGGACTGACTTTAAGTCTTTATACTATGCTGAGTTTGTGTGTGTGTGTGTGTGTGTGTGTGTGCCATCATTGGTCCAAATATCAGTAATTATCTCAGTAACGTCTGGAAGGGAAATGCCTGCTGCCAAATCTTTACCATGAATGTCATCAGAGTCCTTGAATGGATAGCATCAGTGTCATTGGATACTGTAAATCAATCAGTGGTTTCCAATCATGGTTCCACCTTGAACTGTTAATTTATCCATATTTAGGTCATTATTAAGCCCTCATTGTGATGAGTCGGGTTTGTTGGGACAGGCAAAACACAAAAATGAAGGCTGCTGTCAGAGTCCTAGATAATGCTAACTGTAGTCAGGCTGGTTCTTAGACTATAATCAAACACTAATGCTAACTGTAGACAGGCACTTAGCTAATACTAACTATAGCCACTTCTCAGACAAAGTAACGAAAGAGAAAGTAGTCACACTCTTGGCTAATTCTACCTACAGTCATCCTGCAGACTCTTAGGCCGGGGTTATACTTGCTGTATACGTAAGATGGCCGCCGCATGTACCCTGCATTCATTCGGCATGTCAATTTTGCACGACAAAAAATTAACACAGTGTATGCATGTGGTGGAATACCTGCGTAAAGGGCGGGGCAGTTTAGTGAAGCAACGCGCTGATCGGTAGGACAAGAGAAATACAGTGCATACGGAAAGTTTTCAGACCCTTTCAAGTTTTCCACATTTTGGTATGTTTCAGACTCATCTTAAAATGGATTAAAAAAACAAATTCTCATCAATCTACACACAATACTCCACAATGACAAAGCAAAAATAGGTTTTTGGAATTTTTAGTAAATTTTTAATCCATTTTAAGATGAGTATGAAACATACCAAAATGTGGAAAACTTGAAAGGGTAAAACTTTCCGTATGCACTGTAAGTGATAACAGTAACTAACTTGTTCCACTGACGTTCAACATTAAATGTAACTATAAACATATAAAAAGTATGACATGTCATTCTTTAATAAATAAGAATGTGTAATCGTTGGCAAATTGCTGTGGTATAAACAGAATAAAACACTTTAAGACGTGCTATTATAGGAAAATAATCAACTCCAGGGTGGTAACTGTGAATAACTGCACACCTCGTTGTGTTTTATTCCTTACATAACTCACCTACTGCTTCAGTGGTAACTAACGGGTATACTTCTAAACTGCTTTTTTCAGTACCTCCAATTGAAGGATGTCATTAAAGAACTAAAGACTTCACTGTCATCCTCCTTCTCTCTATGATAAACTCAATCAACTCAAACCAAATAAAAATAATATCACAAATATAAACGTTTACTGTCATGACAACACATCTTTCCCAATCGACATAGTTTTGCGATCTTAGCTTGCAATATACAATAATTAATTGGCAAACCATATGCAACAACCCATTCTCTATGACCTGCAACATTAAAACTCAATTAATACAATATAGGATTTTACATAAGTCACCACATATAAACTTTACTGTATGGGTTACAGCAATAATAATAAATGTAAACACTGCCCAGATTCCACAGATTATTATTTTCATGCCCCTTTCATATACAGTAACATATTTTTCATATATGCAATTATACTTATAATTGTGTATTTGACATACAGATCTTACACCATACAAATGTAAGGAATAAAACACGACCAGACAGGCTGTTATAAGAAAATAATCAATGACGGGGTGGTGTGATGCAGCCCAACGTGTTTTTATTCCACTTATACCACAGCAGTTTGTTAATTACACATTTTATTTGTTAAAAAACGTTGTTTTTATCTGTTTATAGTTACATTTAATGTTTTGGAACCTCCGCGAAACAAGTTAGTTTCTGTTATCACTTATGTTATAACAGCTATAAACTGTCATTTCCTCACCAGCCTCTCTCGTTTTTCTCTCTCTCTTAATAAGACAAAAAAATGCAGCTTGTCAAGTGTGGCAGCGGGGGCATGTTCGAGCGTCGGCTGTAAACGGAGCAAGGAGGAACGGCGAGGTAACAGGTAACGAGTGAGTGGTTTCACCTGTGGGTCATTTCCGGCTGCCTACTTATATGCCGTTTTCTCTCTCAGTAGGCTCCGGGAAATAGAAAGACGGCGCTGAGCACAGCTAATTGAGCAGACGCGACGCAAAACGGAACTCGCGGATCGAAACTGAGAGCTTTGATGTTTGATGCTTTGATTTTCGAAGTCTTTTTTGGTTGCATTTAAAGAACGCTGAAAAGCACCCCTGAAAAAGGGAAAAATAAATAAAAAAGAAAGCTCTGCTCCTAAAACGCCTGCCTTCCAAGTCCTTCTTCCCACGTCTAGCGTCATCGTGAACGAACTTACAAATCATATTTTTCAGCATCTGATTAAATTGTTCGACCAGCCTGTCCGTTTGCGGGTGATACACACTGGAATGAATCGATTTAATCCCCAATAATTCATATAGCTCGCGGAGTGTTCGTGACATGAACGTAGTGCCCTGATCGGTTAGAATCTCTTTTGCCATTCCGACTCGGGAAATGATAGTAAACAGTGCCTCGGCAACACTGTGTGCTGAGATGTTGCATAGTTGTGCTGCTTCCAGGTATCGCTTTGCATAATCCACTAGGACTAGTAAAAAGCGGCAGCCACATGAGCGCCATTCTAATGGCCCGACGAGGTCCATGCCAATTCTTTAGAAGGGGACCTCGATCAATGGGAGGGGCTGAAGGAGAATTTCTCAGCCAGTGACCCTGCATCAGTGTGGAAGGGCCTTCAGAGCATCACCAACTGCAAGAAGCCATCACCCCACTCTATGGAAAACCTCCAACTTGCCAACGACCTCAATGACTTCTACTGTAGGTTTGAAAAGACCAGGCCCTCACCCCCTGCCCACTCCAATTCACACCCGACACCAACAATAGCTACACTTGAGAGACTGGTATTGGCCCATCTGAAGGACATTACAGAGTCCTGGCTGAACCCCCTACAAATATCGGGCAAATAGGTCAGTTGATGATGCAGTCAGTATGGGGTTACATCACCTCCTCCAGCACCTTGACTGCCAGGGGGTCTATGCTAGGATCCAACAGGTGAGGCTCGGGAAACTCACATCAGGAACCCTGACCATCAGCACTGGTGCACCCCAGGGATGTGTGCTCTCCGCACTGCTCTTCTCCCTGTACACAAATGACTGTACCTCTAAGAACCCTTCTGTTATACTCCTGAAGTTTGCAGATGACACAACAGTCATCTGTCTTATCAAAGATGGTGATGAGTCTGCATACAGACGGGAAGTTGAACAGCTGGTCCTCTGGTTCAGCCACAATAATCTAGAGTTGAACACGCTCAAGAATGTGGAGCTGACAGTGGACTTCAGAAAGCACCCCCCACCACTGCCCTCACCATAATGAACAAGACTGTGATGGCTGTGGAGACCTTCAAGTTTCTGGGAACCACCATCTCTCAGGATCTTAAGTGGGAAGCCACATCGGCTGTATTGCCAAAAAGGCCCAGTAGAGGATGTACTTCCTGTGACAGCTGAGGAAGTTCAACCTACCACAAGAGCTGTTGGCCCAGTTCTACACAGCCACCGTTGAGTCTGTCCTATCCACCATCTCAATAACAATTTGGTTTGGCTCTGCAACCAGCCATGAGCTCAACAAGCTGCACCGCATGATCAGATCAGCCGAAAGGATCATAGGCAGAAACCTGCCTCAGATCCCTCAAGGATCTGTTCTCCTCCAGAGCCAGGAAGCATGCAGAAAAAGTTATCGCCAAACCCCTCGCACCCTGGTCACTACATATTTGAACTACTTCCCTCCAGCAGATGCTTTAGAGCAATGTGCGTCAAAACCACCAGACACCGGAATAGCGTCTTCCCACATGCAGTCAGACTCATGAACACTTAAGCTCTTCACAAACATGATGACTGTCACTGTCAGAATTGTGTTTCTGTGCAATAACTTCTTCTGTGCAATAGTTTTCCCCATGCAATAGTTTTCCCCTTTTACTTACAGTGCAATAGTTGTATATAGTATCCACTTCTGTGGATAGCAAATGTGTGTTATATAATCAATATTGTTTATGCCCTTGTTATTTGTTGTAATGTATTGTTGTATTGTTTATAAGCACAGTGAGAGCTCAACAAACCGAGTCAAATTCCTTGTATACACAAGTGTAAAGCACGATTCCAATAAAGCATGATTCTGATTCTGATAATTATCTAAACCCTGGCCAATTAGTCCAGAGGATAGATGAGGCATGTACTAACCACCGCCGATATGCTATGGTTTTGTCCCTGGAAACGGAGCAGATGAGGAAGAGACAGCGGGTGAGGGAGGGGGAAAGGACGGAGGGGCACGAGGAGGAACTCAAGCCCGGGCTGGTTTTGGGGCCCGGGCTGCCCGTTCCAAAGGGTGCACCATCTGTCGTTGTTGTCGTTGTTGCTCACTCGCTGTGCATTCGGACAAGGTGTTAGGGAAATTGCTGCAACAATGGCCAGCAGCTGTCAAGGCTTCCATTATAGGGGTGTTTCGAGTGAACATTTTTGTTTGTTCTTTTCTAAAAAAAAAAAAAAAAAAAAAAAGAAGAGTTTTTATATTTGGTATATCGTCGTATAATTTGGTTTTACATTACATTTGAAGTGTCATTAAAAAAGTCTGAGAGTATTAAATTTAACTTGATGATACCTGCAGACAGCCTGTATGTATTGAAGCAAACAGTCAAAATAGCAGATGTACAATGACGGTCATTCATACTCATATCCATAAGTGTGTGCTTTATAATATTTATGCAGTCAGGACCAATCAGAAAAGATCGAATTAATCAGACTTAATTAAGACAGACATTATTTTTCATTTTTAAATCTTTTTCCTGTGTACCATCCTGATTGCTGCAATACCTATGCAATATCTGTGGCACTTTTTAAAGTATCCCTAAACTCAAAAAGATGATTTTTAAATGGTTAACTACTCTTGAATGGCTGATTCTATTTATATACTCAGTTGCCAGTTTATTAGGTACATCTACCTTGTACTTACATTCATTGGCTCTTTTATCAGGTCCACCTACCATATAGATCACTTTGTAGGTGTACAGTTACTATCTGTTGCCATGCACAATGCATTGGGCCCCCCTCTACCTTGTCCATCAATGGAAAAGGACCACCATAGAACCTCCGCTAAGCATATATTATTTGGGTAGTGGACCATTCTCAGTGACACTGACATGGTAATGTGTGTGGTGAACTTAGTTAATGTAAGCAATAAACAAAATCATGATTTTATGGTATATTTTGAGTGCTTTGGCTAATGTAAAAAAAAATGCTGAGAATATGACAATGCAAATTGATACTCAGACACTGAAATCCCACTCGTGTCAATCTATGACAAATGCACTGTAGTTTACTAGCAGTAAACTATTTAAGATGACAGGAGGGTGTGTCCAAATTGCATATTTATGCCTATTCATAGATCCTGGCATTTTTAATGAGGGTAGAGGTGTCAAGATGTCCCTAGGCCATTTTTAGTCGTCTCCTGGACATTATATTAAAATAAACTATTGAACTTTTTATTATTATACATATATTATTCAATTGTTTAAAATTGCATGTCCAGTGATACTTTAAAAATAATGCATTAGTTGTTCATTGTTAATCTTCAATCTATGTCTTAGGTGAACATTTGTACAAGGGTGTGCCCTTCCCACTCGATGAAAGAGCTTAACTCAGAGGAGACAAACGAAAATACGGAAACCAATATTAGAGCACTCATAAAAGGTAAGTTACAGTGAGTTATAGAACATTGAATAATTTTCTGGCCAAAAATAAAAGTGGTGAATTTAAGAGATATTGGTAAATATTGGTTTATCACAATATTTTCCCTTGTTCTTTGAAGTCGTGACATGGTGGCTCATAAGACCAATTACATTAAAAAAATTATGTTTACTTACCATATAAACTGTGCTTTTGAAGTCAGTGTTTTGTTAATAGATAGGACCAAAGGTGGGCCTGCTTTTTACTGGTTATCTAAGTTTTATCAGTTGAAGAGAAAGCATTTGCTGATTTTGAAATATTGCTTTAGGGCTTTGAAGAAAAAAAAATTATGTTGTTTTATGTTGATGCCATAAATGTATGCTAATGTATCAGTCTGTTTCCTGATAAACAACAGTTTTATCTGTTGAATATGCAGCTGCGACGATGAAGAAGCCCATCTTTCTGGATCCCACTGAGTTGGAGGAAGAGAGATGTACAAAGGATTGCATAAATCTAGTGTTTGGGCCCCAGAAAGTGTATTCCCCTAAACAATTTTAACAATATAGTTTTTGTTACACACTTCCTGTTTGTTAGAAAAATAAATAAATATATTCCAAGAAAATGATTTACATTGACATTTATTGTGAATTGGTCAATTAATTAAAACAATTATATGTATTTGTTTCAAGTTTTGTTTCCACTTGAAAATATTTCAATTTAATTAAGTTGTGTCACGTGTGCAGCTGTGCATAGCGTGGCGGTCGCCATGCACAACCACACGCTTTTGTTTGTGTGTGATTGCCCCTGTCCCGTAATGTGATTCACCCCACCTGCCTCTCGTTTGTCTGTGTAATAAGTATCTGTTTAAATAGCCCTAAATAGTTGCCTCGGCACCGCCGTAGCGGTGAGGTGGCGGATTTTGCCGAGATATGTCGGGAGAGTGAGGAGTGGCAGGCTCGGCTCGCTGTCCTTGCCACCATCCTGGGGCAGCTCACCGCGTAGCAGCAGCCGCCAGCTGCAGCGGCCCACGTTGCGCCTCCGAGACAGCCACAGAAGCCTCTCTGCACAGAGCTCTGCACCAGCCTCCCAGGAGTGGAGGAGAACATCCCCCAGGAAATTCTTTGGGGGAAGCTGACAACCGTCGAGGTCGTCCTGGACGCCGCAGGTGGCGTGGCCGAATTCCCTGACGCCACGGGAGGCGTGGCCGAGTTCCCTGACGCCGCGGGAGACGTGGCCGAATTCCCTGACGCCGCGGGAGGCGTGGCCGAATGCCCTGATGCCGCTGGAGGCGTGGCCAAATGCCCTGGCGCCGGTGGAGGCATGGCCAAGATCCTTGATGCTGCAGGAGGCGTGGCCGAAATCCCCAACACCGCAGGAGGCATTGCCTGTGCGAGCACCGCGGCAGAGCATCTCAGAGATGCGGCACTGAAGCGGCACGTGCATCTAGAGAATAGGCGTCGAGCCTATTTTTTCCGGGAAACTACAGCTACATCCAGTGGAAAACGAATTAAATGAAAACAATAAGAAACCTGAAAAGCAAATTCTGTAATTTATGTTATCAAACAAAATATTAGTTCAATATTTCATGCAATATATACATTTTCCGTAGGTCTGTAGGCTTGAAACGATTGCCCAATCACAAGTCAGAAAACTGCCACAAATCCATGCACTTTTAATGTGATCTACTTTACCAAAATAGACAAGACCAGGGTAATTGTGGAGGTAGATAAACATCCTACATTCTAAAACTTTGTTATAAGTGGTGAAAAGTTTTGGTAGCCCGCTGTACCGTTCTGCAGCGCAAACGCTGCATGGGCAACATGTACAAGCTGTAGCAGTCACGCTGCCGCGTCGCTCACGCCACGCAGAGGTAGTATGTGTGAAACAGGCCTAACGCTCTAAAAAGTATAATATTCCAGATGAAACCGAAGACACAACATCGTATAGATAAATGTAGTCTTTCAGATGCATGGCACACTATTATTGTGTAATTATAACGTCTGGACGTCAGCAGCTGGACGTCGTTTCATCATGCAATGGTAACGTCTTGGAGACGCCTTCAAGATGAGCAAATGCCCTTTTAAAGACGTCTTCCAGATCTATCGGCATACTGTACATTGCATTGACGTCTTGAAGCAGACAGACCTCCCCAGCGAAGCCAGTGAGCGGCGCGACCTCGTCCACGCAGGCAAGCAGTGGAGCGATGACCACATCCGCGAAGGCAGGAGGCGGCGTGATGACCACGTCCACAAAGGCGGGCTGCGGAGCAATGACGTCCTCTGTGGGGGCAGGAGGCAGAGCGACGTCGTTGTCCCCGAAGCTCGGTTGTGGAGCGATGACATCCTCTGCGGCATCAGGAAACTGATCCCCCTCGGCGGCCGTAAGCTCCCCCCAAAAAATTTCCAGAGGGATTCTCTCCTCCACTTCTAGGAGGCTTGTCACCTGGGCTGTGTGTGTGCCAGGCAGCTGCTGTGGCTGGCTCGGAGGCGCGGTGGGAGGGGAGAGATGCCCCAGCATGGCAACTGACGGTATGTGTGCTTACTGGGGTGATATCTGCATTGTATACATCCAAACTCTTGCTGGGCTTACAAAACCAAACATTCACGGGTTTGAAAAAATGTCAGTGTATTTAAATCCAAAAACATCCTTGAGTTTCTATATTATTAAGCCTATTAAAACTATTAATAGTTTTTCTGAACTGGAGACAGGCTATCCTAATACAAAAATGTTGCATCTGCTAGGCAAGCTGATGCTAACACTCTGGATATGTCTGTGCAAGGAGGATTCATAACCTGTACTTGTACTTCAAAACGGCAACACCACCCTGAGAATGGTTTAGTGCCATCTAAAAGCAGGTGGAAGGTAAATTTTTAGGTTGCCAGATACATACAGTGAGGTTCCAGCGTGATGAAGACTGCCATCTACTGGCCTCTGTTGTTGCACAGACTCTGCAACTGGTTCATCCGCTCCACTATCAAACTGTCAAATGCGCAAAAATTGCTATATTCAGCAAAAGCAAAATTCTTTAGCTTATCAGGTTCTCTGAAGAGTGTTATTCCAGAAGGTAGGTGATTCTATAAATAGCGAGGGTATCACAGTTTCTCTGGACTAAACTCACCATAAACTTAAATGTAAGTAAGGAGTATGATATATGGTGGATGAATCACTCTAGAAATGTAAGGATGAAAGTAGGATGGAGCTGTGTCAACTTCCTGAATTCAACTGCTGAATCAACTTCCAGCAGCTTTAATTGATCCAGTCACGTTTCACACATAAAACTTCCTGGGGTGTGTCATGTCATGTGACCACACATTCCAATCAAGAAGCAGGAGGTCATTAGGGTAGTGAGGGCTGTTGATAACTGTTTTCATGTTTTGTGGTAATGTATGACAGATGCACAGTCCATTTTCACAAATGGAAAGACTCCTTCTGTGTGGCCAGTGAACATTAACTTCCTAAGATGATAATTTCCCCCCCTATAATCTCCTCTCTCTGACATCTGTATTCAATGCTTTTGATAACATGGCTTTCAAAAGCAGTCACTGTGAGAGGGTTGAGGTTATGTTGGACCAGTGAGACCAGAACAATCCAAAGAAATCTAGGCCAATTTGCCCATTCTATGTAGCATTTTTTTTATGTTCATGTGTTCTGTGTATAGCTGCTTTTTAACTTCTGTAAGATTCTCCACCAGTGAAGAATCTTTTTAAATATCTGCTGGGCTACCACTGCACTATTTGTAAATCTAGTCCACTGCGCAATGTTTGATGAATTGCTACCACCAGGTGTTTTAGAGAGAAAGACATGCATGTACACATACGTGTACCTAATAAACTGGCAATTCAGTGCATACTCTTGAGAAACATCTGTCTTACAAATGTTAGACATTTATTAGAATGAGGTAAAATGAAACAAGTCATTGCTGACTGTCAGATCCATCTACATGTGGGCAGGACAGGGAATACATTAATAATCATGTGTTTCCTTAAGTTTGTAAAGCTACTGAGGTTGTAAACAACATATTTAAAAATGATGGTGATGAAGGTGGTACATACAAAGAAATATACTGTAAAATGACATCGAAAACAAAATAACTGATAAGTATATGTTTCAATACTGACTAGAAAACTAGGAACTGGTGACACAGCTAGGACTGCAAACATTTGCAAAGACATAATAGAAACACATGAACTAGATATACGCACTAAGGAGAGTTGGAGCAGGACCGAGCAACTGTGGTTATCAATGGTCATGGCAACTGTTGTGCAACATTATACAGGTTGTATTTTTTCACTTTTCACATTTTGCACATGTCCTAACTGAGATAATGCTACTCATTAACTCATCCAACTTGTGTATATGTATTTTAGTTGTTTCCTGATATTATTCAGCCTGTCTCATAAATAAATTGTTGATTCTTTCAGACCCAGCCAGAGTATTCTTTAACGGAGTTGCAAGCCCCACACTCCAGTGTTACAGACAAGCCCTGGCCCCAAGTCAACCCTCACACACAGAGGCTACAAACCGGTGAGATGGAGCACCTGTAGTTTAGGGGACTGTTAAAAACTCTCTTTTCCACTATAAGATCAATGCTGGCCCATACACATAGCTGACTCTATCCTCTGCTTTGCCTTTAATTTGTAAGAGACCCTGTGAATGATGTTGTTTCTTGGAGGTCACAAAATAAATGGCCACCCACTGAAAAGTGCTGCCTTTTCTTACTTCTAGGAGGACGATTGCATGGAGAGAGAAATGTGCCTCAGGTTGCGAGCAAGGGAAAACACAGCAGCCAGCATGTTGAGGACGCTGTTGCCGAGCACGACTTCTTGGGCTGCATGTCAAGGTTAGAGGGGTCAGAGTCAGCTGAGTTAAAATATTACGAACAGTTTGCTGGTTAATCTTGTGAAAAAAATTTGAAAGATATAATAGATAGAAGATTGTGGTCTCTCACTTTTTCGCGCAGGCGTTCGGGTCTGCCACGTTGGATCTTAGCTACATGTCTATTTTTGTCGATCATGGTGATGCTGTGGCTGAGCTGTGCCAGCCTGGTAACAGCACCTGAGCAGCATGTCAAGACTCAGGTACACACTCATTGAACAACCAGTCACCACCAAACAATGAAACTAAACAAAAGGAAAACAAATTAGCAGCTTTCCAGCTCCCTCTGTTCTGTTCTATCTGCAGCAACAGTCTCACACACTCACACACATGCAGCTCACTGTCAGACAAAGGCAGATAGGAAACAAACACATGTATACACACAGGGAAGAAAAATTCCCAAACCACACCCCCACCTGATACACTGTCTTTCTCCCAAGATCCCAACCCTAAATGGAATATTCCAACGTTTTGTTTGTATTTTGGAGTGTTGTAAACGATTTTTCGTGACACACTGACTCCCACTTAATATGCACAGTGTCTTTAAAGACCCCGTCAACTAATTTTCATAGTTAGCTTCTTTCTATTATCTATATCTCTATGGTGAATTTGCTATCAACTGTAAAAGAAAAAATAATAAAGGTCTTTTTTTTTTTAATCTCTTTTTTCCCCACTGTTTTATTCTGACCAGTTTGAGTTGGAACTAGGTGATGTCAGGTAATTCCATGTACAAATCAGAATTAGAAATTAGCTACCCCATTTTCCACAGCCACAGAAATTGAAATGACTTCTTTCTCTCTGTCTCAATGTCATGAATCTGACAGGTTAGGATGCAAATGCAGGGTTTGGTTTATTGAACACAGCAGGGCAGACAAACCAGAGGGGCAAAGCAATAATCAGAGTCTGACAACAGGCGTCAGGCGAGCTACAAACAGACTTAAACAAGGCAGAGACAGAATCAGGAACTAGGCAAAACAGAATCGGAATCGGAAACACAGGCTTAGTAACATCACTGACTAGAAGCAGGAGCGAGACTTCACAAAGTCTGAGTCCAGGTTATTTAAAGGGTGTAGGTGATTGTGAACAGGTGAGTGTCATTAAAAGTCAGGTGACTGTGAATGGGGATATGGGTTATGTGACGGATCAGGTGACATGATTTGTGGTTCGCTGGCTGGCTGGGGATCATGGGATATGTAGTTTGTGGTGCAGGTGTCGACGTAGATGTGACACTCAACCTCTTTGTGCTTGAACGAGCATAATCGGAACTGTATTTGGCTTGTATTTTTAAGCGTTTTGCATACACCATTGCACATAAGGGTTTGAGATTTAAGTCAGCCACTTAAGTTTAGAAAATTTTAACAAAATCTTCACTATGGAGTCTGTTTTCATTGGCCTATTTTCTCTTGCAGTTGAGCATCAATGGAGATAAGGAGTTATTGGACTACATGCCAAAGGTCAGCCCCTACCATCTGACTCCAGTGATTGCTGTGGCAGTCGGCCATCATGATGAGGGGAAAGAGGCAGGGCCTCTGCCAGTCAAAGTTGACCTGAGCAAAACCTCACTTTAGAACCATTGTAGTGTGTGACTATTTGGAAATATGTTGGTCTTTCTCTCCCTCAATTACAGGGAGAAATCATTTAATTTTCTAAATAAATATGCATGGCACCATTTAATATATTTCATTAAGTCCTAGTAACTTCAAAAAATGAATAAGGAAGTTGCACAGCTGTCATGAATCAGTTCAGTAATGTTCCTTCTGTCTATGTAGATGTGTTAATTTTGATCACTAGACAGTGCTACTTACAAAAACATGATTACTTGCCAAGCTTTGAATATAGTACTTAAGATTTGGGATGCTATTATGTTATTTGAACTAGAATGTCTTTGATACAGCTACAGTGAGCAGGCAAAAACTGACAGTGTAATTTGCAATTTGATTATTGTTAGATAGAAGGAGATTTTAGCACTTAACTTTGCCATACAACTCGAAACATCCCCCACTCATGGAATAATAGGAGCATGTGTACATACATGTAGTTTATTTATCTCGATTACAAATGTATATCACTAATGTATCAGGTCTTATGTGTCCTATCTCTCATTTAGATGCTAATCAATAAGATTCTGTCATTAACTAGTATTTACAGAAAGTTTCTCATAGGGATTGTGGGTGATGGAGAGGTACTTTGCTGTAAAATAAGAATGTGAATTTCTATATTATCCTTGGGATTGTTTTTGTTTTTCTATATTTTATGGTAGGGTATGGGATGATTCTCCTACTTCTGCTTAGTGCTAAGCTTTGAAAAATAGATGATTTGTAACCAGCTGTAGAACTGACCAGCCTAATGTCCCTTCTAGCGCAAATTGTGTTTCAAAGCTATTTTAACCATGCGGTCCTAGTGCATGCTAATATGCTATTAGACTTAGCAATTATCTGCCTCTCTTCTTATGGCAACAGACCATTATATGCTTTTAATATTTGTGTTTATAGCTTAATGTTGAATAAGTAGTGTAATTATAAATACAGATGAGTTAAAAAGTAATAAACTGTATATCGCAAAATATTAACCGCTTCTTAGTAACACCATTGCTGTATTATCTAATCCATAATACATAAAGAATGTCTTTATGTCTTTAAAGTCTTTTCATGGAGTAATTAATTGGGTGTTAGAAGTATTTGTTTGCTTTGCATGGGTTTCTCCAGAATGTATTAAATAATGAATTAGTAATTCAGGTTTTCTCTGTATCAGCATGCCATGCAGGGAAAAACAAAATCTGCAAACAGTAAAGAGACAGAGAGACTTCACTAGATCATTGAGATGTTTTTCCATTATCATTTTCAATGATATCTGGGCCTTATGTGGACTTCTTATATGGCTTAGTTCCAGCCCTTGTGTGGCCCACATATGGCTGACAGACCAAAAGTTAACTCATTAAGCCACGTGCGAAGAATGGGGTCTTGACCCCTTACAATAAGTAAAGCCACAGGACTCTGCAATAATAGCATGGGTGGAAAAACAGCATCAAAAAAGTTGACTTGTTACGTACGATGTTACGTATTTGTGGCCATCGGCAAAGCCTGACACAGTCCAAATTAACAGACAACAGGGAGTGAATAGAATTGGTTTCAGTGCTTCTGTGTCTATGTTGGCATAAGAAGGAAAGGACTGAGACACAATGTAATCAAATCATTATACAAAATATGGTAAAAAATGGTACAATCTAATTATAAAATAAGTCAAACAATCTACTTATAAAACCCAACTGAGGATAATGGCAAGTCACTCTCCTCATCTTCTTCCTCCATCCAACCTTATCATCATCAAGCAGTGTTAGATGTATTTTTCCTTGATGTCCATGCGCTCGTGGTTTTCAGGGTTGTGGTCCGTGATATCCCTGAATTTATCAGCAATCAGCTGCCTCATCCAATTTACGGACTCTGAACAAAAAACAGCAAATAGTATCAGTAGTATATTAATAATGTCATTCTTTTATAAATCACACTCTATAAAATCATTTTCAATCAGTCCAAATTAAATAATTTGACTAAAAACATGCTCCCTGAAGAAACGAAACATTATCAATCTGACAGATTTTGCACAGTAACACTACAACAATAAATAGGATCACCTACTTTCTCACCTCAGTTTCTCTATCATTAGACTTCTCTGGTGATGTAAAAATCAATTCTGTGTGCTCTTATGTGGGCCATATACACATTAACGCCAGAGGTGATCCAATTTTGTAGATAACAGATAACAGGCACATGTGGCCTAAATGTGCATGCTATTTGGGTAATTTCTGTTTGTGTTAAATTCATCTAGGTAAACTAACACAAATTTTCAAACCTCGGAAACGTAAGTCGATAGAAAGCAATAGGGCCATCCGTGCTCTCTTCTTTCTAGAAAAAAAGATGGAGGAATGGAGAATTGGAATGCTAATAATTAAGTAGCAGTCATATCAACTTTGTGCTATCGCACTTTGTCCCTTGATCTTTATTTCTGACAGCTTGCTCAAGCCTGCAAGTAAAAAAGTTTAGCACACACGCAATTATTTTTTGTTGTTAGGGAAATAAGGCAATGTGAGGCATAATTCAGGGTAATACTGCCACACATTACCCTCAAGTACAGTGTAAACAACTCTTTTTTTAACAACGTTTTTCTTTTTCTGTACATTCTGGTTTGTTATATGTGACTTCCCTAGTGAACACATTTACGTTACGTGCAAGTATATTGGCAGACACCAACATGACGGCCGTGCTTGCTTTCGAAGACGCAGAATTATAAATCAGACCTTAACACCCACCAATACGAACATAATGTTGATGCATGCAACTCAACAGTGTCAAGAGCTCAGTCTACGTACTACAAAAAAAAAGTTTATGTGCTACACATGCAAACGTGTATATTGGTTAACCGCTTGTCTATGACAATGGTAGCGCACAAAGCAAAGAAAGTTTGACCCAATAATCATAAATTTTGAGACGAATATGCCAAAAAGTTCATTTTCATCAAGCAAAGTAAAATCTCACAGTAAGCATAAAACTGGGAGTACAGCAAAACAGATATTTCCATGAGGCATAGTAGTGTATAGATGCTTAGATCTACAAATAAGCCAGTTTATCAATAGTAAATATCTTTTACAATTGTAGATAGTTTGTAGACAATTGTAGACAGTTTATTATTATGTGCAACATCCGACATGGACTGGACTGCAGACTACTGCAGAATAAAAACCTACTTGAACTAGACATGCACTTGTGTTAATTTTGTAACAATTGTATGAACTCAGATTCAGCTAATTAGCTATAGACTTAGCTAGTTGCTTATGAATCAAAACATTTCTGCAAATTGTAGTTAAATATCAGTACAACCAATGGTTTATCATTTACAGTATGTCATTAGCATGGAGCCATCCCATCCTACACATATGCTTGGGTTTTTGTGGCAAAATTATGGTTATTCACTCAATGTTGGCACTTCTTCACAAACAGCAATACCACTGAAAACAGTAAGTATAAACTGACAGTCTCGATGTGTTTCCGGGGGTGCGCGGACACAAGCACGAAGCCGCTTCTTACATCGAACATATTTATTGAACTTTAAACTCAACAGGTTCAAACATACAGCACTAAGCACACCGCGACAGGTGTGCTGACACACGAACAACAGGAGACAATACAGGACGGACACAGGCGGGTATTTAAACACTTAGTAATTAAGGCAGACGAACGAGGGACAGCTGGAAACACTTAACAGCACTCACGTGTCACAAACAGGGAAACACAAACAGGTTAATGTCGCCATGACGAGCGCTCACGCCAAGTTGCGCGCTCAGCCAGGCGCGTGACACTGACAACTTGCCAATAATGCATAACTGTTTACACAAGCACATAACGCAGGTAGAGCACTGGAGATTCCTACTTAACCCCCACGAATAGCAAAGCATTAGAACTGTATGTCATGATGTAGCGGGAGTCAGACACAAGTGCAAGCCGTTTGAAACAAACAGATGGACATTTATTTTAAACATAAAACATGACACGAAACAATCACGGACGGGAACTACGAGGGCTTAAATACATACATTGATTACACTCCCAAACGACACACAGGCGGGCTCACTTAACAAGACGAAACAGGGCGGGGACATGAAACAAGGATTAAACCAAAACACACACACACACACACACACACACACCACACAAAGCGTGTGGCAATTGTCGCCTAGCAGCGCAAGGCGGCGTGCGCGTGACACTGTAATCAAACCTTATCAAGCTATTCCTAGTCTTAGTAATAATATTTAAATATCATGTTATTTACAATAAAAAAGTAAATAATTTAAAAAAGAGAAAACAGTTAAAGATGCACATGACCTTTTCCCCAACTTGTAACATCTGAGCATTTGATGAAACTTGTGAAAACATGATTTCCTCATATGGACACTAGTTGGTAGAAGTTTGCTTGGAGAACAAAGATTTTAGGATCGCATATTTAAGAAAGATATCCAGCAGTGTTCTCTTTAAAAACATGTTTTTAAATGTTAAAAAATAATAAATGCACTCACATGCTTAATGATTTTACATTATTTTGACTTCTCAAGTCTTTGGCAGCACTGCCCTTCACTGTTTGAATCACATCTATAGCATAACTACTGGACAGAGGTTATTGGCAAGCTACCTGACCTTAAACAATCTACCTTGTCTTGAGGAACCTGCATCACTATCTAATAACTGTCTTCTCATTAATAATTATACCACTCACTGACCATTTGATTGTGAGATTTCCATCAGCTGTTCCAGGCAGCAAAAAACATGACTGCATATTGTAGCATATGGTACAGTCTGTTTTTCACATTCTTCAAAAGGAGCACCAAGACTCAGCTAAGCTCAAGTGGGTCCATAAGTCTAGGTCTGCAAGGAACTTGATGGAATCTGTCTGCAGTGCTCTGATGCGCTGAGATGCGAATAAAGTCTGGAGGTCATTATTCTGTGCTACTGGACTACAGGGTAGAGTAGAGAGCTTAAGCTGTACCAAGGTTCCTGTTGAGAGTTGTGAATGAGGATGACTTACTCAAAGGTTTGGAATCAATGTTTTCAGTCATTTAAACTCCATTTTGTTTCAGATCCATCTATAAAATTATTGGAATATGATTTTAGTATTATGCACCTAGGTTTCAAATCATTTGTAGAAAACTGTAAAACATTATGTGTCCAGAATTATAACTCCAAAATGACTATGAAAGTTTTATAGCATCAAGAGTGATGTTAATATAAAAATTCATATCCAGAATGCTTCTTTTTTTGGAAAGCGGTGATCAAATCTTGAAGTGGATATATTAAATAATATACTGGAATTATCTATGTATCATAATTTATGCTTTATCATAAAAAATTTTATTATTGAACTTTTTAAATTACTTTTAAATTACTTTTTCCCAAAGTACTTTAAATACCAAACAAAACCTCTAAAAATACCTTTTGGTGTCTGGTTTATATTATATGGATATATTAGATGTACTATGATACTACCATTAGCCTATACAATAGAACTAAAATCCACCATTAAAATCCAGTAAAAAAAAAAAGTGTTTAACTTGGCTTTGAGAAATTCGCCAACTGGAAATAATTCTCAATCATCAATAGTTTACTGTGGCTATGCAACTTGATGCGGAATTATATGGCTGATTAGACACAAGACATAGAGCACCTAGGCTGAGCTATAAAAAACAATTACGTCACACTTTTACATTCAGTTGGCAGCCCCCCCCTACTTAAAACATCTCCCCGCATGCCTGGGCAGAGATCACGTTTTGCAGAGAAACTCATCTTTCAACTCCTTAAACGTGTGTTTGCTTGTAATGCGATCAGAGACGTAATTTGTACATACAGTATATGCAGTGACCCATGAATAAAAGTTTTTGCATGTGAGCTATGATTACAAGAATAGAGCCATTTGTATCTAGTCTTGGCTTCTAGATATCCAGTGAATTCAAATACAAACAAGCAATCATGTTCTGCATTGTAATGTATTTATTTAGATCAGAAAACAAAGCTTAATAGCTATAATTCAACAGGAGTATTTTAATTGTAGGTTAAAAATGAAAAAAAAACTTTGCAAAATATTTTTTTGCCATTTCATTTGGCAAAAATAAAATAAAAAGGTTTAATGAATTCATATTTTAATTAGATAATCCATATTTTAATGACATTTTGTCATTAGCTCTTGTATTATCATGAATGCACACGCATTGGGTCCCTAAAACGCATTGCTCCTAAAAAGCTTTTAGAACTGTCCCAGAATACCTTAAACACGCTGTCCCACTTCCCACTTTCTGGGGTTTGTTCCCAAAAACTATTAATCTTAGTGATTAACGGACAACTTAACGAAGGACGTACGCTACAGTATAAATAGACGCCGATAGACAGTATTTTTTTAAATGGCGGATGACAGACCTAAGCGTAATTAACAATTTACAACAGAAGGTACAAGATTGTGTATGCAGCTCCCACAGTTAAACGGGAAGTGATTTCCGCAAAAAGTGGGAACCAGGTTCTAAAAGAAAAGGAGATGTTTATCCTTAAAAATTGGAAATAAGAGATATGAAGAGAGAGGTTTCAACAGCGAGAGGGGAGCTATGAGGAAAAATTTGTATGAAGAGCAAAATTGGAGATTTTTTAGAGCCACAACATAAAAGGCCTTCAATAACGGTACCAACTATCTTGTCAACTTGCACATTCAAGAGCCTGGGGGTGCGTATAGGATGAGTGTCCCATCCACTACACCTACAACAAGCATATTTCCAGTGGCATTAAAAACCTTTTGTTTGTTTGTTTCATGCAAGCTATCCCAACTTCCTTTTTAGGTAATTTTTTTTAGGTAGCTGTGTGCATGGCGCAGCAGTACTGTGTCGCTGAATGCACGGATGTGAAGACAGCAGCCTTGCTGAGCAAATGGGAATCATCAATGGTCTGCCTGAATTCACCAGTGGCATAGCCATAAGTGGTACTGAGTGACGGCTGCCACTCTTAAAATAAACCTTGTCACCCCAATTGCCTCCCCAACTCTGACCTCAATACACATCTCTGACAGGTCTATTACTCCTGTACAATTCATGCAGATTTAATAATTCATATCTAGCGCAAGCTAATTTAAATATCCTTTTGATTAAATCCCTTGAGTATAAGTAACTATAGAGAAATTATGACATTAATACAGTAATGTTGTTATGTGGCCATTTATTTTTGCACCAACGAACAAATCAGATATTCTACAAATGCAACCTTGACCTTTACATAATTAGATGATGCCACCTGGGGCCGGATCAGATCTTCCTCCTGCCCCCTCTACTCGCTCTACTTACAAATTAAAGAAATGAAAATATATTTCCGTGTCGCCTTCGGCTTGGCCAATCATAAAAATGCTCTGTTAAATAGATTTTTCTCTTTTTTGATTGGTTGGTTGTGCAATACAAAGTCTTGAGATGTAAGAGAGCTCACTGTCGCTTCTCTATGAGTCTCACTCATCCCTGATCTAGTACACAACCTGTAACTGACTGTAGTGAAACCACGAACTGCTTTGTAGACATACTTGCTTATCTGATTTATTTGACTCTAGTTTTCCAATTAATTGCTTTAATTTACATTATTACATTTGGCTATTGTTCTTTTTTATTGTGTGAAGAAAGAGAGGCAGCTAGGTTCTTTGCTTCTAAGTAACGAACACGAAGGAAGCTGCTGCTAGCGTGTACTAAGTTAGCTAGCTAGCTTTTTTTTTTGCATAGGGTCAAGGGTTGGGCTGCTTGCCTTGTGTTCGGTATATTAGTTTTTATAACGCACCGATTTCTGACCCTTAAGCCTCACGCTACCTCCGATGCACCTGCAGCTAATTCGGGCGTGTCGGTGGCGCACATCGCGCCTGTCCCCGGTCCTAAACAACAAGTAGTCTAGATATGGAGTTATTTGTTAAGGCTCTTTCCAAAAGCATCAGGAGGCTGATGCTGTTAATATGTAGTGCTTGTTTTATTTGTTATAGGCAGTAGAGTTTACCTATGGAAAACTGCTCCCAAAAGAAAAGGAAAAAAATCACTGTAATTATGTTGCCCCCTCTCCATCGGCCATTGCCTCCCCAGACAAAGTATCTAGAACCGGCACTAATGCCACCCCTTACTGTGCCCATGACTAAAAAGCTGAACATTACACAGCTCGTCGTCACCGAGATGGCCTACTGGGTTCATATTTGAGCAGCATTACGACAAACGACTCCACTTTATGGACCCCTCAGTAGTCTGAAACAGCCCCTCTGATTCAAGAACTGTTCCCATCATGGACAACCATCATATCCATTGCTGGTGCATAATTATCATCACCTGTCTTCCCATTTTGATCATGTGAGCTTAATTGGTAAAGTCATAATGTGGCCGACTACGAGTTTATGTACCACTTTAGTTAAGAAGGGTTTTGGGAAATGCTTGTTAGAAAAATCTTTAAATTAAGTTAATGAAGTACTTAAAGTTAGAAATCGTTTGGGAAACACACCCATGTTTAGTACACCCATGCAATGTAAAAATGAATTTAAAAGAAATGAAACCATCATTTTACCAATTTGATGCATATTTTATTGCATAAGTAAGTCATGTAAGCCATTTTTTGACAATTGTACCATTTTATCCTTGACAGATTTTTTTTTGACAGGCTTTTAAACGTTAAAGATTATCCTAAACACACTGTCCCACTTTTTCTATTCTGTTTAATAAAGTTGGACAAATATACAGATTTAAAAAATATAGATTTACTGTATGGTCTTAAGATTAAAGTTAGCAAAATCTTTTATCATTCACCTTTACCTTGGCCTGGAAATCCCCCGGTTTGATCTTGTCCTGAGCTGTGTTAATTTAGCCTCAATACGTTTTCTGGGCAAAACATGTCTAAATAAAAGTCAAGGCATACACCCCGAGAATGCAATGATCCCATATAGTAATTACAAAAATCTTTGACTGAGGTAAATTTGGATTCACATTTGCATTTTCAGATTTGTTCTATAAATGTATTTTGTACGGTGGGTGCAAAAGGTTAACACGTTGTGGTGAGCCTGGCTCAAATGCAGGGAATAAGGACTCGAGAGGCAGGCGTGGAGAACGGAGCTGATTTATTATTATTTTAAATTCCCTTTGCAGGGAGCGCTTTTCAGCATAACGGGACTTCAAACGAAAAAAGAACAAACAAATAATAAGAAGATTAAGAACAACAGTTTGTTGGCTTTGTTTGAAACAGTGAAACGCTCCCTAGATTTGGTCTCCATTTGGGCTGATTTTTAAGACACATCTATAACATGTCATCGGCAGTAATTGAGAAGGTGCATGTGAAATACAATAGCGAGTTTAATGAACATGAACGAGGTGGATTGCTTACTCGATCATGCATTTTTTTTAAACGTGGCCGAATTCCGTGACGCCGCAGGAGGCATGTCCGAGTTCCGTGACGCCGCAGGAGGTGTGGCCGAATTCCCTGACGCCGCAGGAGGCGTGGCCGAATTCCCTGACGCCGCAGGAAGCATGTCCGAGTTCCGTGACGCCGCAGGAGGCGTGGCCGAATTCCCTGACGCCGCAGGAGGCGTGGCCGAATTCCCTGACGCCGCAGGAAGCATGTCTGAGTTCCGTGACGCCGCAGGAGGCGTGGCCGAATTCCCTGACGCCGCAGGAGGCGTGTCCGAATTCCCTGACGCCGCAGGAGGCGTATCCTGGTTCCCTGATGGGGCAGAGTACGTCATCGCTCCGCCCCCTGGCTTCGGGGACGACGATGTCGTCCTGCCTCCAGTCACCGTGCGTGTGATCCCGGTGTTATGCACTTTGTTATGTGTTTGTCTCAGTCCCACCCTGTCTAAGTAAGTCAAGTGCATCCACCTGTTTCCAGTTAGCCCCCCTTGTTAGTGAACGTATTTAGATCCCGAGTGTGTCAGTCGATGTTTGATGTTACGTGTCATGTAGAGTGTCTGATTTATGTTTGATGTTAAATGTGTTTGTTTGAAATGGCTTGCGCCTGTGTCCTGCATTCCCGTGACTACAACTGTGACAAGGACATGTTAGACTACATTAACACATGTGTAGGTTGTGGACATCTGTAAACATTTTGTGGAGAAATGATCCACTTCACAATTATTCACAATTTATTCTTGCAAGTTTTTCTGACTTTACAATACTGGATAGGCAGTGGCCCAAAGTAGCCTGATACCAAATTTAATCTATTTTAGTCCAACAGAAAAAAATCTGTGGCCGATTTCATTATTGTACTTTAAGTCTTTGGACAAAAATGTGTCATTTTGTGAGTTAATTAGACATATGAGGACAAAACCATTAAAAGCTCATAACTGTTCTAAAGAAGTAACATTATTAGTATCATCTAACTGCTTGGTGGAACTAAAACTGTTTTCCTCTATCTGTTCATACCCCATTATAGAAAAAAACTATGTGTTTAATCAGCTAAAACCTATCAAGTTCTCAACATGGAGTCAGAGATGAGTAACCAGTTTTGTACAGTTATTTAATGATGGCTGGATCATGACCTTTAACCTCATTCAGGAAAAATATATATTTGAAAAACATACAGTATACTTGATCGCTGCTGTTTTTCGGTATATCCACTTAAAAGCCATGAAGAAAACAGTCAACATCAGAAGCTTTGATAGTTACAGTTTCCACTTTACTTAAACTTTCTGAAGCCTCAGAAAATGTTATCATGAATATATAAACTTAGCATCTAAAGACAGCATGATATCACTTCCTTTGTAGAAAACACTTTAACACCCATAAATACAGCTGTAATTGATCATTACATTCATGCTTTGCCTTACATCTAAAATTTCTGGTCAGAGGTGAGTAAGCTGAGATCCTGACCTTGTCAACCATGTGCTCTATTGGAGCATTACTCCATATGCCATAATCCCCATATTACAAATACCCAAACATGTTCAGCCCTTGTTAATCCTTAACGTTAATCATCGCCAAAAAGATTATATTACTCAACTAGACAAACAAAATCAAAACATCTATAAAGCATTGACATAACCTCCTAACAGATTACTCAAACTTAAAGACTTAGAGCAAAACTGAAAGACAAAGATGCCCCCCTTTATACAATATCTTGAGAATTGATTCCTCTCTACACACTTGGCTTCTAACACTGGAGACATAGACAAAAAATCTAGGCATATTTTATACTAATATCACTAAATCATTACATCTCAGTGTGCCATAGCTGTCTTTGCCAGATGATGAGCTTTGAGAGAGAGATCTCTCTCTGTTTTTGCCCCTCTGTCCATTTCATTTGCTTATTGTTTTGCTCTTTTAGTGAATGATTAAACACAAATAGTACAAATGTCAACTATAGGTCATACGTAATGGGGCTGATAGAGAAAAAGGAAAAGGTGAAACCTCTATCTCTCTGTTGCCTCTTTCTAGTCATGTTCAGACATTTTCAGCATTTTTGCTTTCAGCCCAGTACTGTTGACATTTACATGATAAATGCTGTGCAGTCTGGCAAAACTAGGCTTTTTCTAAATCTGGTTCACACAAATGTGGTCCGTGGCCTTGCTCTAGATAGTTCAGCTACTAGCGCCCGCTATAAAATATGATTATATTAAATGTCTCCTTTAGATTATATAACAAGATCTCCTCCAACCACATGAGATTGTAAACTGTAAATAAAACCTGAACTGTAAACAAAACCTGCAATTTGATTTAAAGTGTCCAGCAAGTCTTAGTCTTCTTTTTTTTTTTTTTACAGTGACCTTTCCAAATCGTCAACTCCTCCACTGTTACTTGAGAATGAGCAAATGCTTCATTATTAGTGTTAGTGTCCTTAACTTTAATGTTGGCAAATATACCACTGAAGTTTAGCACCTCTTCTTTTGGGTATAACACCATCAGCACTTCCATAGACACAGCTCCTCAGAGAAAGGTCACAGTGCTCATGTAAGCTATGTTTTTACCATCCACAGGTTCAAATTGCTACAATTTATATAAAATCTGTTAAAATCATTCAAAAGTGTGTATCGACGTTAACAATTTTCTTCACCTTCATACATGAAGGCAGTAACTTTATTCCACTTTTTTCTTTCTTTAGTAGTTAATTATGCTTCATTTACATAAACACCTAAGCAGATGTGTGGGTTTTAGACCCTTGCACATCTCAAGCACCTGCTCTAAGACAGGGCCATTTACACACGTGTTAGTAAATCATCTGTCATTCAAAGAAGTTGAGTATACAATATAATTCCTATATAATCTATTATAATCTATAACCAGCTCCATGTATATAGAATCATATTAGATGTACAATAAAAGGCAAAAACATTAGTGCTCTTACCTACAGAAGATAATTACACACCTGAAAAGAGAAATATATTAAACATGTTTTGTTTTTTTAATGGAATAGAAAAAAATAATGACAGCTTCAAAACGCTGGCTTATTTTTAATACCAAGCAGAAAGCAGTATTAATCAGTTACATATGTGAGCTTGTACTGAAATTACACCTCACATCACCTTAGATGGGAGAGAACATCATTAAAATGAATGTCAACACAATCCAAGAGAGTTACAGGAGGGAGGGTTCAGGTTTATTCTGAAAGGGTGACTTGAAAACAGGTGAAAAGTAGCAAGATGTCACGTATCTGCCGGCATCTGCCAAGGAACACAGACTATATATCCCAGAATCCTCCAGTCACTCCTGCACCACATGACATATCACCTGACCTGCTTCACTGCACACCTGATCACTAATCACAGACACATGGTTCTCATTACACCACACACACAGTGAAGTCTTGCCTTCCAGTCAGAGTGACATTATTGAGTGTTATTACCAAGATTGATGTTTGTTACCGACTTTGTTTTCTGTACCACGTTTCTGACTACTGCTTTAGCCCTTGATATCCTGTTTGCTAATCGCCTGATATTTTGCCTGTGACCCCGATTTCGACTTCTGCCTAAGCCCTTTATGTATGTATGTATGTTTGTATCACTGTAAATAAACCCAGCACTTGCATCCTAAACCCAAACCTGCGCACGTGCGCACCACTGCGACACAAGTGTTAAACAATAGAGTGCAATACATAGATTTATAAACTCAACAAATATCCACTTCAGTGTGTCTTTATTTCTGTCTTTTAGAATATTACAAAATAAGTAGTTTTTTTAAGTACTTAAGCTGAATACTTAATCTTTTCACTAACTAACTTTACATCCTCTGACTTTTACTGATATTTTGTCTGAAAAAGACACCTTTATGTTTTTTAATTAATTCTACCCATACTGTTCCAAATTCAATCTTTTATCAGTGTGCCATTTGGAAGAGTTAGAGCCTACTCAAACTGCATGCATCAGAGGAGGATTGGAATTGCCAAGTAACCATCCGGACTCTGGCTCGCTAGAACATCGCATGGTGAGAGGAAACCCTGCCAATCTCTCCAACTGGTCAAAATGCGATTTATGGTGTTCTCCGAGACATCATGCCACAAACGACAAAAATCATTCAACCATCAAACCTAGCATTACCAAACCTGAAGTTCTAGGATAGATCCACAGTGTACAGTCAGGGTTCAAGTGGTTATGTAGAAATCAGATTGACTCTGGAATGGATTGACTGTTTCCAATACAATCATGGTTCAAAACCCTCCCAATTGACTACAAATCATCTCAAACAGTTGCCAAATTATATCTAAAAGAAATTATACCCATCAGCACAAGGTTGTTTTTTTACAAAAATATCCCAACTTGTGAGACACCATCTGGCAACCCTGGTAGCCATAGATGCTTTTGATGAGTAATGCAGTGGAGTGTGCAGTTCAACCTTCAGAAAAAGGAAAGCAAGATCTGTGGACTAGCTTTAAAAAAAAAAAAAAAAAAAAAAAAAACAGCAGGTAGAATAGCCAGTAAAAGATGTCCAAAGTAAATTTAAATATTTAATTATGCTATTAAACAGCAATTAGGTTATTACATTACAAGGCTAACTAGCAAACTAACTGGATCATATGGGGAGGGCATTGTTCTTGTTCTTGGTATATCATGGAATCAGTTTACAATTTCATGTTTTCAAAAAGGATGATGATTCTGCAGTGGCTGTTGTAAAAAAAAATAAAATGCATGTTTTAGACAAACTTTTATCATACCATATATACTTTGTTATTAATCTATGTTAACCCATGGCTATAAAGAAATGTATGTAGAATAAGTATGTGTAACTGCAATACAAAGCTGGTTTGCAGGAAACCGATGGATATAATGAAGTGTATGTAGAGTGATGTGTGAAGCTGCAAGGTCATGGCCAGGAAACCGTTGTCTAGCAATATGTGTAACTGCTGATAATGTAAAGCTATTATCAAAAGAAACCATTGCTCACGTAGTTCCTGTTGTTCAAATCCGTTTGCTGGGAGAATCTCATCGTGTCGGCGTCCAAACTTCACAATTTTTATTTATTATTATTATTTTTTCTCTAATCCGCACTTTTTCCTATTATTTATTCATTTCTCATCCGTTGTGACACATTTCTCTCCGTTTATTCCGCGCTTCTGCGTTTGCTTAAGGAGTGTTTGTTCGAGATATTCTAGCGACAGCAAACCAATACAACCAAGCAGGCAGCAGATAAAAACAAACTTCCAACGGATTTACCTACAGTCCATTAAAAAAATACAATCAACCGACGACGCGATAAAAACGTAAGTAGCGTTTAAAAAACGTTAACATGGCCAACTCTGACCTTATTATGTGTACTGAGTGCAGGATGTTTAGCTATTCTTCTTCTGTCATTAGCACTAGTTTTACCTGCGTTAAGTGTAAAATGGTAGCATGTCTGACGAAGCTCGTAGTGTTAAAGGTGCGCATCCAGACTTTAGAAAGGGTTAGAGATATTGAGCTTGTAGAAGTTCATCAGAGCCCTCACAGCGGGGCGAATGGGTGACGTCTCGGTGCAATAGTCGAAGAGCTAAAGCTAACGCTAAGGCTTGCCCACTGGAGCACCACTCCTCTCCTGTTCGCGTGTCAAACAGGTTT
>JAOUQW010000030.1:5652396-5674639 GCA_028565825.1 Olivaichthys viedmensis | reverse complement strand
CCACAGTGTATCAAAACAACAGTGAAACATGGTGGTGGATTTTCAATGTGGTCTCAGACTTTTGGACCCCACTGTATGTAATGTCATGCAATAGGAATAGGAAATATCTTGACTAGGCACAGGCTGATGTAAAAATTTTATGTCACAATAATTGCCAAGCTGTTACATCACAATTTCCGATATTATTATGTTAACTTTAACAGTAGAGAAAATGCTAGCACCAAGACATGAATACGCTACATTTGTAAATGTATTTCCCAAAAGTCGCCAGTTCTCTCTGCTATGCTTTTAACTTTTGTCATCCAGTAAAACAGAATTATAAAATTTGCCTTCAGATTTGGCCAATATAAGAAACCTTAGAACATAATTGTCCTTGTGCTGCCTTCTGAGTGTGACAGACTTGATCTCGGAACACAGACGTTGCCCACAAATGTTGCCTTCCAAGGCATGTTCCTCCTGAATGAAACACGGGTGTAGTGTACAATGCTAACAATCCTGTGCATGTTGAATATCATGTTATATTGCATCAACAATTAGTAGGTCATGTCTAATCTGAAGCGACGTGAGGCTGACATCACACGTCAGGAACTGCGAACGCCGCCGCTGTGTTTGATTATCTGTGTTTGGGTTTCACGCCACGTTAGGGGGCCTCAGGAGTGATTTTGCATGGCTCTTTGGCACTATGTTTGACAGTCTTGAAATAGCCCTCGTTTTTTGTTTTCCTTTTTCAGCCTGCGCTCGCTCTCCAGCTCAGCTCCAAAAAGGCCTTGAGATAGAAAATAGGTTTTTTGCCAGAACTGCATTTGAAATAAGAAATGAAAACAATTGGAGGGCTGGAATGACAGCTTGGCACAGGCCGGGCAGCAGAATCGTGGCGCAGGGGCCCAGGTTGTGTTGAGGGTAGACTGGCACAGTGCCTCTTGTTCCCCCCACCCCACTGCCTCTAGGGGCTTTTGAGGACAGTTCTTTTCTCTGTGCCAGCTCCGTTTAGACTGGGTAAAGTTGGTCCAGTTAAGGCTCGATCTTTCTCGGTTATGTTTGTTCAATTCCATTTGAACACACTTTTTTCTTTTTTCTTTTTTTTCTTTCTCCTCTGCCTCATCTTTGTGAGACGCATGTTTCCGTGCTTGGTACCAATTCTGTTTGTGCTTTCTGTGATTTTTCAAAGAATAGTTAAAAGAATAGAGGAAGGTCAGACTGGTGGGCTGAGTGTGACAGATGGGCGTGTCCACATATGAACACAGCACGTTCTTCCATCATTTCTAAGTAGGCACCTGGTCTTCGAAAGTAGTTTTATGACTGTACTCAGAGGTAGGGTTTTCTCAGGGTTTTCTCCTGTCGAATTAGCTCATGTTAGCCAGATTGCTAGCATTAGAAGTGAAGATTATGAACAAATCTAAATAAAAATTGTCTTAGAAATCCTGTCATGTTAGCTAGCTGGTTAAGAAAATATGGGAAAATGCATGCACATATATGAATGCCCATGACTTCCTCCTTCCTACTTGAAGACATCCATATATGGATGAAAGACATGACCACATTCCCATCTATGGACTTCAAGGCACACCCACTCATAGCCACTCTCATTTCCATGAATGGATTAAAGACATACCCATATTCCCATATATGATCTCAGACACACCTTCTGTGCTCTGCGATCTGTATATAGACCCTATTGTCTCATGTTGGGTTGTATCGAGTCTGACCACAGTGAAAGGAAAATGCAGCAGTGTAGAAGTGATTATGTGGGGTAGTTTGGATTTTTTTTTTTTTATGCTCTAGCTTCTCATATTCTGCCACAAACACGAGCATTATGATGTCAGTTGGCTGAACAAGAACCAACAGGCCAAGTGAACCAGGGTGAATTGTGGAAAACATTGTAGAGACTTCCCGATAATCACACACATCTATGACACGACCAGCCCAACATATGGTTTTGTTGTAGGGTTGAACAATATGGACAGTATACATTATCATGATCCTGTTGTTCCATATTGTCATTGGTGAAGCCTTAATATTTATGGTTAAAGATCGGTGTGCAGTTTTTGGTCCAAAATGTTTTGTGTTGGTGGATTGTGCTAACATCCAGTGATATGAGATTGGCCAGGATGATCACAGCACACTATAACAGTAAGGGATTAGTTATAGAGATCAATTGCATATTGCAACATGATATATTGATATCGCAAAGGCCAGTATTTTAGTAATCAATAATAACCAATATAGCAGCTCTAGTTGCTGTGCATCTAGAGAGGCAAGACAATAAAAAGACAAGGTTCCCACCTGGTTCATGGTGAATCCATTGTGAAAAACTGGACCTGCATACCATATGTCTTTATTTCGCAACTTACAGGAAGGAAAATTACAGACATTACTCACCTTATTAATAGCCTTGAAACCATCATAAGACACGATGGAGAGTTATTCAAAGGATCTGGTCATAATCATCAGAGTGGGTGGAGAAATCCATTAACTTATATTCACTACGACATCTTAATGTTAGCAACATTTCCTTTGTGGACCAGGAAAGCATTTTGCTTCAATTTGCAAGGCCCAAAACATTTCCAGAATCTATTTTTGGATGCTATTGCACATCAGTGACGGTTAAAGGGCTGACCTAGCTCCTCTCCGTTTCATAGCTTCAGATCCAGATGTCTTTGCAGAATTGAAGTGGAATAAACTTCACGTTATGAGGCACTACAGACGTGGGTCATATTTTAATATTTAAACTGAGACAAATCCATCGTTATCGTCTCTTAAAGACAACCTGAAATTAAAACTGACCTTTTTTACCTTGTTAGCTTGTGTCCTTGATCAGATTGTGTACGATTCATCTGTATTAATCACTTAAAAGACAAAATTCTTCTTTGTCTGTAACCTTTCGCTAAAGTGCAGCGACTTTTTCCTGCCTCTACGTCACCGGTAGAATTGCGGGTGGGACAAAAAATATAATAACCAATAATTTTATGTCATGTTTCACCTCCCCCTTCCCTCCTGAGTTGGCTCATGTGTGCAGTGATCCGATTAACTTTTCACAAGCCAATCAAATCCTGATGGATAAAACCAAAGTCCCGCCGCCCATATATGCCGTTTCACTCGGAAATACAGAAAAGAATGCGTTTGAATTTACATTTCATGCTATCTTTAACGACTAACAGCTGATATTGACTCATTATGGGTTATCGTCCCTACTGCTTTTAGTAAAAAAAGACCACGCCGTATTGGACTTGTATTAGTGTAGAGTGATGGAATTCTGAATATAATTTGACAAACTTGTATGTAGTTTTTCATAACCAATGGAATTTTAAAAAACTGTATACTGGCAGCCTTATATATGGCTTGTCATCCTGTGAGTAGAGATTCCACTGGCCTTTGGCTGGACCCGTCTGGATCAAGATCCTAATCACTAATTTCCCAGCTAATGATGATTGGAGTAATAGTAATAATCGCTGATTGTGTATCTGCATGTGTGTGAAGGCGGGAAATGGAGGCTTACAGAAGGATAGATCTGTCAATCAGGGATGACAGCTAAGGGATGGCGCTAAATCCTGACATTATCCTCCGACTGACCTCGTATGAATAAGGAGTCCTGTGTTTCTTGGATCACATAATAGGAGCCCAGAGTTTTTGATTACTCTGTGTGTCTGTGTGTGAGAGAGAGAGTCCGGCCGCCTGAGATTGATGCCATTTTATTTTTCTGTAAAAGCCTTATTGTGTTTCTTTTTTCTTTCTTTTTCTTTTTGGCTCTACAGTGGGCCTCTGATGGATCTTTTTTTCATTGTTAATTTTTTATTATGGAAATCAGGCCACCTGGGACTGTATCACACACTAGCATTTGCGTTTAGCCTTTATTAGAGTTTTTATTATGGCGAGTTTAAATGAAAGTCGTGAATTTGTGCTTTCAACATCGAACACAGAAAGGCAAACGTACAATACACTTGCTGTTCAAGTCGTAAGAACACTGCTAAGCAACTGGGAATTATAGGCTAATGAGGCTAACGATTATGTAAACAATGTAAAGGCATAGTGACAGTGAACACGGTCTGGAATATCAACATTTCCCTCAGATGTTTTGATAAATTGCTAAGAAAAGACTAAAATTACACTTAGTATCGACCACAAACCGAACTACCATGGGTTCTGCCATGTGTCACAACTTGTTAACTCAGAGCTTTTAAAGTCATAAATACCGCATGGCCCATTTATATAGAACCTTCTTGTAAACACAGTAAACACGATCCCATTTGAACACACCTATAGAACGGTTATTGAGAAACCTTTTTTTTTTTTTTTTTTACATGAATTGGGATGGTTTGAGTAGCTAGCTAATCAGCATACAGCTAAAGGCTAACAGAGGGCACAGAGACGCTAAACACATGACCTCTGGCTATATGTTAAAGAAAACGTACCTTACGTTACTCTTTATTTCATTACACAATCATTTTAATGTTTAATGTTTTGTAAACAAACTCGCTGACTGCCGCCAGTTATCAGTGTTGCTTACAGTGTTGCTAATACACACAGTCCATCAGCCACTAAAAATAACCGCCCCATAAATAAAGTTGAGAATATAATTCTATCATCAACTATCATGATGTGCTTTTAGAACAAATTCAACGTGTACTAGTGTATGGGACATTTATTAAAATGGCCAATGTTCCCGAGTGCATTATTAAGAACCGTTTTTATTTTTATGAGTTATCCAAAACGACTTCATATTCAATAATCCATTATTTAAAAGGGAGACTAAGACATTTTAGCGGTTTGATAAATCTTCGTATTAAATTAAAAGGAAATAAAGAGTGCATGGTTTAAGAAAAATCCCTTAAATGCCACTCCTGCTACAACCAAAAAGTTTTTGCCCTGAGGCTAATGTTCCACTCTGCTGCTCTCAGATGAATAATGGTTTTAAACAAAGATATTACAAGAAGGCTCTGGTGGTTATTCATTAATGCGCCAGTGACTAGTCATGAGATACTCCCTTCATTGCAGAGAAATGTGTGTTGCCAATAATGTGTTATAAGATCATGCCCACCAAAGCATCCCAATATCAGAAAATAACAGAAGAGATGGGGCAAAGAACACCACGACTGTGGCAGGTGTTACTTCTCTTATACCATAGCCATATACCAGAATAAAATAAAAAACACAGATTTTCTATACATTTTGCTTACATTTAACTGAATGCTTTGGAAATAGCTAACTTATTATTTTATTTATCTAACTTTGCAGTCTCCCACCCCCACATATCAATAGGCTAACCATTATATGATTGCTGTTATGGTTACGTCTCAGAGGGCGTTATCTCACTCAGTTCGCGTTGCTTTTAATTTAAAACATTCCCATGCACTCTAGCCTATAAATCATTCCCTTCTGTGTCAGTCATTTCCTTATTTTCATTTAAATATAGGCATTGTCTAAACCGTTATTTATGCTTGTTGAGTTCCAGGAGCATTGATTTAGAGGTGTGATCATTTTTGACCGAACACTACGTTAGAGTTTGTCATGATGTAAGAAAATAATGCACCCCTGCCAGCCAATGAGAAAAGAGTATTTTCAGTGGCTGTGATGCATGATATTTAACACGCTTTATATTGTTATCGCAAACACTTTACTCGTTGCTACCCCTGTGTTCCATTCAGAAGGAGGGTGCCTAGGTAGGTAGCATTTTAGAGCAGTGTTTGTAAAGTTCGCCTCATTTTGAAGGCAGTACAGAGACAACTATGTTCTAATGGACCTTTTTTTGCACAAATTTGAAGGCAGAATCACCTTCTCAGAAAAGGAAATCTCGTAATTCTGTTCACCGTACGAGAGTGAACATGAAAGTTGGCCTGACACAATATTACAATGCTATTGTAAACTGGAATAAAATGTTAAGCAGATAGATATAAAACCATAATATTGTCATGTAATATGCCTACCTGGTAGCGGACTTTTGGATCCTACTGTAGATGTAGCTAATCATATACACATACACACATACATGTACATATACACACACACACACACTACTGAGAATGGGTGGTTATGTGGGAAGCTATGTTCGTCTCATTCTTTAGTCTCGGTCTCTGTCACCCAAGTAAACGTCCTGTTTTGTGGTTTTCTTCCATATCACGCTTTTGTTCTTGTTCTGTCTTTCTCCCTCTCATTTTCTCTCTCTTTCCCTCCCTCTCTCTCTCTCTGGTTCATAAATAGCAGGAGCGATGCAGCTGTAATAACACACTCTACGACTGGATTTTCATTTATCCTCCCCCTTAAATGGAAGGGGTGTGTTGTGGACTCGTTTAAAGGAGAGCGCTGGTTTGGGGCCTCCTGCGGTTTTTAACGACCGTGGTGGCAACACACACATTTCTCTGCCACCCTGTGATGGATGGGAGCCCAATTTTAGCCATGCGTCTCGTCACTGATGCCTTAATGAATAACCATCAGAGCCTTCTGTAATATTTTTGTTTAAAATCATTATTCATCTGGCAGCAGCAGGGTGGAACATTAGCATTACGGGGAAAAAAACTTTTTCACTGTAGCAGGAGAGGAGTTTAAGAGATGTTAAAAGCTGTGAATTTTTACACCAAGGCCTCTTTTTCTTTGCCTTTGGTCTTTCTGTTTTGCTTCTTTTGTTATGCACTGGAACTACGAAGCTAATGTTACTAACAAGTAATAGAAGCTTGTAGCCCCCAGTTTAGCACCAGGCAAACTGCATGCCTTAATCATTACACACTCGCCTTGAACTGCGTCAAGTTGTTCAGTATCTCAAACAGACTTTGGGAGGTGTGGCCCAACGTTTAAAGTTTAAAGATGGAATTGTACGTTAAAAGTGATTTGGATGATATATA
Organism: Olivaichthys viedmensis; assembly: GCA_028565825.1. Lineage (NCBI taxonomy): Eukaryota > Metazoa > Chordata > Actinopteri > Siluriformes > Diplomystidae > Olivaichthys > Olivaichthys viedmensis. The sequence continues at coordinate 5,667,806 of JAOUQW010000030.1, read as the reverse complement.
GTTCCAATATAATTTGTATATTTGATTTTTATTTTTTTTTAAATATGGACCTGTTTATGTACAAATAGAAATGCTTACGCAAACAATGTCTTTTGATCTTGGCACTTGATAACACATGACTCTGAGCATCTGCAGCTGAGCATCTATACAGTAAATGTTTGTTTATGGCTGTGATATAGGCAGAAATCTTGCTAACTGCAAGCATACACTTACAGCTGCAGCTACCGTAAGTCTGCTTCTGCACTTTCATCTCCTTCATTGTTTATGATTGTTTGTTTATTTTTTATGGTCGTTCATTGTTTACATTGTCAGATCTGGTCTCGGAGCTCACAGCAACGTTATGTTTACCGAAGCCTGTTCACATTTCCTGCATCTGTTGCATCGCCTTCAACAGGCAGCTGTAGCTCTGGGGTTGAGGTTTGTGCTAGGGACTGAAAAGTTAAGATTTCAAATCCCAGGACTGCCAAAGAGGAACTGTTAAGCCCTGGTGCAGGCTCTTTGGATAAAAGTGTCTTGCCTAATAAATAAATGTAAGTGTAATGTGTTTGCTAACAACACTACAGGTCAAATTAATACATCTTGTATTATATGTTATACAACTACAGATGTGGGGGACATAATGTAAGGAAACCAATTCTCCATTCTATTTCAGTTGTCTTTTTTTCCCCACATGTCGTTAGGAAACTCTATAACTTAGATTATACTAGGGCTGGCCCGAATAGCATTTTACGGGCTTTGAATACTCGTTCTCAAAAACACCCTTAAAAACAATAATATTTACGTTTTATAATTAACCATAATATTAAGTATGTTCGTTACTGCAGTTCAAAATATGTCCAGTTTTTTACTCTCATGCGGGCGGTCAGATATGAAGCTCAAGGGATAAAGAGAGATAGTTCAGTAAAACACAATTAAAGATTTTAAACTACATGTCACAACCACCCCATGACGCTTTATTTTACACCGGACCCTGCTCGTGTGCATCAAGTAAACGGAGTGGAGCATTAATTTCTGTGTTTCATTCATGGGTTTAGTAATTAGAAAATAATGCAGGTGGTTACAAACAGAAATAACTGCGGGAGTGGACGGGATTGGTTAGAATTCCTTTGTGAGCACCTCTAGTTTAGGCTACAATTTTTGTGGCTTAAAAAAGACAGCTTCCGAACACTCAAAAGATAAACAAATACCAACATAATGAACAAATACTCTGAGTAGTCTAATTATTCAAGCCAGCCCTAGATTATACCATTGCCACGGAAAATACAAATTTCTGATTGGCTGACAAGTGTTTGTTATTGTCTTGTATCATGACGCCTCCAACATAGATCTGGTCAAAAATCGAATCACATCTCATACTATGTGTAACAATCTAACTATTACAACAATCATAAATAACGGTTTAGGCTGATGTTATGTTCTGCCATCACCTCTGCTATAGTGCCGTTACACAAAAATAAGAAAAATTAACGATATGAATTTACTCGGAAAGAAATTGGTGTGTGGAAATGTTACAATGATGAGCGACAAGTATGACGTGTGTGTGTGTGTGTGGGGAGGGGGGACTATAAACTTGGCTAAATAAAATGACTGAGTTTTTGCCTAGCATTCGTTTATGAGGAGGCAAAATGTATGTCCGTTTAAAAAAAAAAAGCTGGTATAGGTGAGATAACGCCCGCCGAAGCGCTGTAGTGTTCTTTGCTTCAGCTTAATTCATTTGTTGAGCGTTATCTCTTACTTGATGTTAATTAATGGATTTGATGTGACCCTGGGGACGGAACTCAGCTCAGGTGGAGACGCTCTGTTAGAGGTTTGGGGTATACCCCTCCCATGGAACCAGCGTAGCCTTTCCTCCTCTGGAACTGTGCTATCCCTCTCTAGGCCTATTTTTATCCCTCAATCCAGCTTTGTCCTCCAGCTCACATCTGGTTTTCATTGTGTGGAACGGCAGCCATTCCATAAAAGACAAAGTTGCAAAGGGAAAGAACAACGCTGCCGATATGAAAGTATAACCTACCGTATCTCTCTCTCTTTTACTCTCTTCCTCCCCCCATTCTGTTATTTTTGTCTTGTTTCTTGTTGGTCATGTGAATTGACCAGCGATTTACTTTACAGCGATTCCACTTATCGGTTATAAGTGGAATAAATGGCCCTCATGCAGTTTCTCAAGTCGCACTGAACTGATGTGAATAGCAAATTGTGACTCGATTCAGCAACTTCTTTAAACTTTACGAGTTGGCTCAAATGATATAAAACTGGATAAGAACAGAACTATAAAACAGAAATCCTATCAGAATAAGAGTTCCAACTTCTCTCCGTTTGGTATTTGCATGGTCATTTTTTAGTAGGTAAACTATTTGCAACGGTCTTGTCAGAATCCAGTACTTGAAGGCCACGGTATTGCAGGGTTTGCTGTACGGGTGTAAAAAGCATTAATGCATCATGATGCAATCATGATCTGAAGGTGGCGATTCAACTGTATCGAATCTGGATTGGTAGAAGTGATTTATAATCAATTATAGTAACACTGAACAAATATCTGTGGCCCAAATATTTTATTTTCAAATTTAAAAATACCACTAAATCCAGATCCCTGTGTACTTCTGGTGCTGGACCACTCGCTGACCGAGTACTTTGTGGCAGAGGCGAGAGTTGGTTTCATAATGCTGAACAGTGAGATTCTGGAAATAAAAATGCCATTTGTGATTGCTGAATTTAATGACTAGAAATAATGTATAAACATTTAAAGACTGACTTACTGTGATCTGAAATTGTTAAACAGTAGCAAATGCGCCTGTGGAAGCCTTAGTCTCATTTTAGCTTTCTTTTTTTTTTAAATCATGTTTAATTGCCAAAGTCCTGATAGGCAAGACTATGCAAACTTTTGCACTCAACAGTATCTCTTGGGCAAAACACTGCACCATGACTGCAACAATAAAGTGACTTGCTAGGCTACTAGCTAAGTCAGCTAGTGAATTAGACAAATCAATAGAATGTGAAGAAAAACAAAGCTAGAATATAATATAAAACACCATATGTACACAAAACTACAATAAATACAGTAATTACACTAACATTTTTCAAATGCACCAATGATGAAAACTGCAATGTTTGTGAAAACAGGACGAGTGGAAGAAAAAATCAAATCACATTTCCCATTTTCAAAATCTTTCTTTTGCTTCTAGAAAATGTTAAGTCAGTGATTCATCTGGTTGGTTTGGTATAATCCTATAAACTTTATATTTTAGAATTTTCTAAAATGTTTATGAAAGTGATTAACAGGAGAGAAACTTCGGGAACTAATAACGCTTTTCCATCGAACAGCGCGGCACAACGCGGCACAACGCGGCTCGTCAACAAATCCAAGCCCAGTACTATCCGTATCCTTGCCGAGTGTGTGTTAAGGAGTTCTCTTGGCGGTTATCAGGTGACTAGTGATGGGCACTAGTAGTAAAGTACTACTCGAAATAAAAATAAAAAAGATTTTGAAATAAACCCAGCCATATCTCATTTTAAGTGAAAATGTGTATGGTGCTAACATGTGTCTCTATTACAGGGTGAACCATTGAGCACGAAACATAGCGAGTGTGTTTTTTTTAATGGCATCGTGCGACCCAAACACAAGTGTGCCAATACTTTAATCTTTAGTGAAAATATAGTGAAGCAAACCTTCACTTAATAGCAGCGCACTTACCCAAACATAGTTAAGTGTTCCAATACGTTAATCTTTAGTGAAAATACAGTTTGAGTGCAAACTTCAACAGATTACGTTAAAATGCAACAAAAAGTCGTGCATTTTCTGTGGCTGAATCTCAAATGGCGTTCTAAATTATGCATGTAGGGCACTAGGTAGGATGTACAGCTCCATTATGTGATACCCAAAAATGTAGGGTGCAAACAAAGTAAATAGGAAGCCATTTGGGATTCGGCCCAACTAGAAGATAACGAATTTTACTTGGCTCCCGGGTTAGAAATGTAAAATAAGAAAAAGTGTGCGGTCTTTGATCAGCTTTAGGAATGCAGCACAGCTTAAAAATAAATGTGCTGAGAACGTAAAGCTTGCTGTATTGTTTTTTATTGTCTATATTGCACTACTGCATGAATAGTTGCTGCAGTCACACGTGTATTTAATGTATTTTTTACTAAAAAATAATTGAATTGTGAAATTTGAGATTTCATGAAGCATTTGAATAATTTTTATCAAGAATTGATTTGTTGTGAGGTCTGCTCCAACATACCTGAACTCGCCCATGAGACGACTGCACCTCCTCACCTCTTGCACCTTTTAGATGATAAAGATCTAAACTGGGAGGTCAAAGGTCAGAGTGGGTAATGTGTAGTGACCTACAGAGAGTTAAGTGCTAGATAACCCTCCTGGATAAAGAGGATGTATCAGAGTGCGTACACATACGCGCTCACAGACTCTTGTATCACTGTTTATCCTGCGCAGTTACACACACCTCTGTTGGCCACCAGACCTTGAAACACCTTCTGACCTTTAACCTTTCACCTCACAGATGAAGGTATTTACCACCTGCAGGTGTAAGATTATTGTGAGATCAGGAGCACGTCAAGTGGCGCTTGCAGCTAAGCTTAGATAATTGATTATCCTTTTATCAAGGTTTATGATATTATCGCCAAATTGTTGTTTTTGTTGTTTTTTTAAATGACAACATTAGTAATTAATTATTTCTAAATCAGATTAGCAGTCCTACCCGCCATGTTTTTTAAACTTTCATGGAACTCTCATTTGGTGAACAAAATTAGGTGATGTGTTCTCTAAGAAAATGTATTGTGTTGCTCCTGAAAATCTCACCAAAATAAGGGACCTCAGAAGACAGCAGAACTTATCTTGCCTTCTGAATGGGACAGACTTTATTTCAGGAGTCCAAAAATGCGGCCTACCTAGGCATGATGATACCATGATCATTTAAATTTGGCCAGCTTAGAAGACAGCTGTCCTCATGCTTCATTCTGAATGAGACCCGGCAGTATTGGCAATATTTTTGAGCAATTTTGTGCGTGTTGAACGTTGTGTTGTATCGTAGACCTGATTATCGGCCCTTCTCGTAGCATGAGGTCAGTCTGTGTTAATAGTCACTACGGAGTGGACATGCATGACTGAATGAAGCTTGTACCTTTTGTAAACCCACCAGGTTTAATGATTAAAGTCATTTTTTAGCATTACTAGCCCAACAGGAGAGAGAGAGCTGTTCCTAATGCTAAAACCAGCCTGTTCTATAACTGCTAGTTTGCTATGATGGTTCTAGAGAATGAGGTTTCACTTTCTATAACTCAAACCACTATGATAATTTAGTATTCCAGAGCAGACAGAGCTCTTTAAAATCACACAGGGTGATCCTGTGATGTGTTTATTGATCTCACACACACTGTACCTGATCTGTAGTCTTCTTCATGGAGTCGGAGCTGTTAAAGTCTAACTGTTGGTCAGAGTGTGAGATCTGCACCTCAGTCTGAAGGTTAAACTGAAATAATCACAGCGAGAGATGAGCGTGCAATAGTGGCTTTTCTCCCCAAAAGCCCATAATAATAAATTAAAGAAATGTTAAAGAAGTATTAAAGTTATTTTAGTGAGGACATTACACCATCTGCATTTAGCTCATGATGGAAGTGTTTCTGAGCTTCTGATCTCTTTCCATGTCTCTGATGTGTGTCTGTGTGATACAATCACATTTCGTTTACCTTTCTCTGCTTTTGCTGCATATTGTCCTAGAGTGTTTTACTGCAGGGTTTTGGGTCTCTTGGATTTTGGGTTTAGGATTTCAGGTTTGGGGTTTAAGTTCTGGATTTGGTGTTTGTAGTTTTTGGTTGCAGGGTTTTTGTGGGGTTTTTTATTTATTTATTTATTTATTTTTTATTCTTGGGTTCTGGATTTTGAGTTCAGCATTATGATTTCTGAATTTTTGGGTTATATGTTTTGGCTTTAGAATCTTTGGTTCTTTTGGGTTCTCAATTCTTGGTTTTAATTTATGGATATTGGGTTGAGCTGGGATGTTAGGTTTTGGGATTCTTGGGTTTGGGGTCCTGATGTCTGCATTTTGGGTTGTAGATGCTGGCTTTAGGTTTTTGGGGTTTTGGGTTCTGGATTCTTGGTTTTGAATTTTGGATTTTGGGTTAGGATCTGACTCCAGGATTTTGGGTTCTAGGTCTTTGAGTTTTAAATGTTATGTTTGGTGTTCTGGGGATTTTGGTTTTATATTTTGGATTTTGAACTCTGGGCTTTGGGTTCAAGGATGCTGGGTTCCAGGTTTGTGCCTCGAGTTCTGGATTCTTGGTTCTGAGTTCTGTTTTCCTCATTGCAGGTTTTGGGTTCTGGATCTTTGAGTTATGGGTACTGCTTTCTGGGTTTTGGGTTCAGGTTCTGGGTTCTAGTTTCAGGGTATGGTAAGGCATTAAGCAGGGATAAAACAGCATTTCTGACTTACAAAGCTTGATAAAATTGCATGTCTATGTGGTAGAGGGGTATTACAGTGACATGGATTGGTCATTCATAGCATCAATCACATGGTTTATTGTTGTGTTGCTTATTTTCATGTGTACAGAGCTGTAGGGGTATTTTTCTGGTTTAGAAATCTCAGTTTGGGGTTTTAAGTTCTGGACTTTGTGTTGTAGTTTCTGTCTTCTGTTTTTTTTAGGTACAGGGTTCTGGATTTTGGGTTTTAGGCTTTTGCTCTTGGTGCTGGGGACTGGGTTCCCGACTCTTGGTTTTAAGTCCTGGATTTTGGTTTGGTTTCTGACTTGGGTCTTTTGGGTTCTAAGATTTGAGTTTCGAATCAATAAGACCGAAGTTGGATTTTGGGATGTAGGTGCTAGCATCAGGGCTTGGGTCCCAAGTTTGTGCTTTTAGTTCTGGGTTCATGGCATTCCACTTTCTGGAATCTGGGTTCAGGGTTTCACTCTAATGGGTTTAGGTTCTGGGACGTTAAATTATGGGTACTGATTTATGGAACTGGGGTTTTGCATTGATGTTTTTTGGGTTCTCGGTCCTAACAAATCATTAGACATAAAACAGCATTTCTGACTTGGAAAGCTTGCTGAAATTGTTGTGATTTAGCGTGGTGAAAAGTATTACAATCAATGGATTGGTCAATCACAGCATCAATCGCATGGGTTGTTGTTGCCCCGCCCCTTTTAATGTGTACAGCGCTGTGGGTGTGTTTTTGCTTGAGCTTGTTGCGTGCATACATTCAGTTAAGAAGTTTTGTTTAATGTTTTGTGAGTCTGAATGTGTTTCACGTGTGTGTGTGTGTGTGTGTGTGTGGTGCTACAACACTAATATCATTGTGTTGTCCTGTGACTGGTTGTGATCGTGATCTCTGTCGTGTATGCTACATGAAAGTACAGATTTCAGTGGAATCTTAATATTTATCCACAAGCTAAACAACGCACACACACGTTAGCCAGAAGGTTCAGGTTCTTTGCTTGGTGCTGGCCGATCATCAGTTGTATTCTCATGATGTCATCTCTGTGTGTCTTTCTCTGTCTGTTTCTATGTCTCGCTCTCTCTCTGAGGCCCTCTCACTTTCTCCAACGTTGCATATCTAATGTGTGGGTGAAGAGAAGAAATGGATACTTGTATAATTTTGTGCATTTGGTAACACAACTCTTTCCCGTTTGCCTCCAGACTGGGGTTGCTGTTATCTTTTTCCATTTGTCATCTGTTCTTTGTCTCTTTCTCTCGCTGTCCTAATATAGCACGTTGAAAAGTGTAGCCATTGTGTTCAACGGCAGAGCTCCAAGGCCTTTTTCTGCAGCGTGTGGGGATTTCATAGCACTCGTTCTCTTATTCCATCTTGCTCTGTCTATCTTCACCCTGCTCTCGTTCATTCTTTATTTTCCTGCTAATTTAGCCTTGTTACGATTGTGTAAAGACGCTACCAGGCTGCTTCCGTCCTTCTGTTTATCCGTTTGCCATGGTGATCCGCAGAAGGTTCTTGAGGGAAAAGCGCTGTTTTTGGGAGAGAAGAGACACAGCGCTTCTATAAATAGGAAGTTGAATGATATGGCCATGGGAATAAAGTTTACCCAAGAAAAAAAACACACCCTTCCTCCTCTTTGCGTTTGCAGAAGTTTTTTTTAAAGAACACCAAACTAGCGGCTAACATCGATGCCTTTTCTGAAGACCCACAGAGATTGAGATAATAATGTACTCAATTCATTTTACACGGCCCCACCCATCAGGACGGGTGTATGTGTCTGTTCGCGTGTCTGTGTGTGCGTGTGTGGCTGCACGCAATTGAAGCATTCATTTTGTACCACCTGGATTCCTGTGTTTGATCCAGTGTCTTGGGGCTCATCCAAAGCCCTCTGGGTAAAAGAACGTGGGGCTCTCAGAATAGAGAAATAACCAAATTTGTCTTTTCCTGAAATGTCTTCTCCAAACAAGTGCTCAGTGATGATTATGTCCCTTCCAAGTCCCTAATATCTATAAACACCACCTGTGTGGTGTAATCTCTCTCCCTCTTGCTGATTTTGCTGCAGAATATTCTCGACTGTTGTCCTGCTGAATTCTAGTTTCTCGGTTCAGAGTTTTGGTGTCAGGGTTATGAATTTTGGGTTGTGGATTTAGGGTTTTGGGTTCAAGATTTTGGGTTCTGGGTTTCATTCTTCATTCAGTTTTTTGTTTGTTTGTTTGTTTGTTTCAGGGATCTGGATTGAGGAATTTGGGTTCTTGGTTTTGGATTCTGGGTTCTAGTTTTGGGGTTGTGGATTCTCAGTTTTAGGCTGTAAATTTTGAATCCTTGATTTTTTTTATTTATTTATTTTTATTCTGGGTTTGAGTTACTTCACTTTTAGGGTTCTTTTGGATAGTTGAGGGTTTTAACTTGCTAAAGGGGTTCTACTTGGCAACTCTTCTGAAAAGGAAATTCAATGTTGTTGGGTTCTACAGAGAACCATTTAAGAAGACAAACCGAAGAACCCTTTAGAGTGCTAGAGTGTAGGTTTTTGTTTGATTATTTAAGTGTACGGTTTTTAGGCTTTGGGTTCTGGATTTTGAATTTTTGGTTTGAATTCTGGATCTTTGTTTTGGAAGTTAGGTTTGTGTTATTAGTTTTTTTTTGTTTCAAGTTTAGGGGTTTTAGGCTTTAGGTTCTGTCTTTTGAATTTTGGGTTAAGGGTGTTGGGTCCTGCATTTTTGGGTTTGGATTTCCAGTTCTGGATTTTTATTTTAGGTTTAGGTTTTGTGCATGTTTCAAGTTTGGGGGTTTAGTGCTTTGGTTTCAGGGTTCTGTGATTTCAGGTTTCAGGGTTCTGGGTTCTAGTGTTTCGGTTTTGGGCTTTGGGTTCAAGGCTTTGTGTAAGGAATTTTGGTTCAAGCCCTTCTATTTAAGGCTCAGGAATTTGGGTTCTAGGTTTTGAATTTGGTTTGGCCTCAGAACTGCGCGTATATTCAGCTGGGGAACTTTTAGAGGGACAGGGGGGCAGGGAACAAGGTAGGAGGGAACAAGAGGGAAATCAGGGGAGGGAGTCTGATCTAATCGCTTTGAGGGAGCAGCACACTCCGGGCCAAAGCCCGCATGGTTCAGAGTCAGGCAGAAAGCTGCCATATTAGGAGAGAGAGAGTGAGAGAGACTCTGACACTGCTTCTCTTTCACTCTTTCAATCTCCTTCTCTTGAATACTTTACCTTTCTCTCTTTCTCTCTCTCTCTCTAGTTCTCTTCATACATCTAATTGACTTTCCTTTTTTTATCAGGTCGCTCATGTGTGCTCCCTTTCTGTTACTCTCATCTTTCTGTATCTCTCTCTCCCTCTCCCTCTCTCTCTCTCTCTCTCTCTCTCTCTCTCCTATGTCCTGCTAAAATCATAATAATAATAATAATAATAATAATAATAATAATAATAATAATAAAGGCAAATGTGTGTACAGATGTTTATCTGGACTAGGCATGTGCCGATAAATGTTCATATTACAATAATCTCTATGATGACTACTTGTTTTTACCTGTACTAGTTCTTATTGGCCAGCATTTTAACCAAAACGGAACCGTTGCATTGGACAGAAAGCCACCTCCAAATTTTCCACAATAGCTATAACCTATTAACATTTTCACAGTTAAAAAATGAAAAAATAAAACTCACACAATTTTCCCCCGAGACCAAATGTAATCGATCAGCCAAGACACTGATCAACTTCACTTTTAGGGTTCTTGCCTGAAATTAGTTTTGTTTTTTTTTGCACTGCCCAGGCTAGTGTTGCTATCAAATAAAAAAAGGTGGGGTTTTTTTGTTTTGTTTTAAAACCGTATCTCATTTGGTTTAGGACACAGTGTGACTTACTGTAATCTATTCAAATGAACAGAACTTCACCTAGCTGAACCCTGTAACGGTCTGGGGGGCAACTGTCGTTTTTTTGTTTCTTCTTTTCTTTAGCACAATTTGGTATCATTCTGCCCCCTAGACCCACCTCCCAAAGTTTTGAAGGCAGAATTGTATCAGAAAGCTGGAAGTTATGAAGATAATATAATTCCATATAGTATAACAATTTGGGCATGTTTTTATGGAAAAGATTTTGAGTGACACAGACTTTCATTACTTCGTGACTTTAGTGTTATAAGGTTCTATCTGGGTGAAGAGCCGTTTTGGGATATGGGGCAGCAAAGTTTTGACATTCCAGTTAGCAAAACTCTAATGTATTGTAATCTACATTTACAGCTCAACAAGGTTCATACTTCAAGTTTACTTAAAATTTACATTATCAAAATCCTAAGACAATTGGAGAAAGTGGTTTGAACACTGAGCTTATAGAATAATAAGGTTCTATCTGTGTTTGGCCAAATACTGTTTGGTTTATTAAGGTTTTAAGGTTGCTGTTTCTTACTTCGCAATCTCTCAATCTCAATAAGTGACTAATAAATAAGATTTTATGGTATCACTCAGTAAATAAATGATGATCATATATGCTTTTTACTCAGTTTGATTTTTTAATTTTTTTTTTATGTATTCTCTAAGATCTGAAATACAAGATATTTTATTTAAGTCTTCAACATTAAGAACTCATTTACACACACACACACACACACACACGTGCACAGAGAGAGAAAGAGAGAAACTGTTCCAAACTATTCATGTTTTTACCTTAAAATTTCATTTTAAAACACAACAATATAGTCATATTTAAAATACATTAGAACATGCGCTAGAAGATTCAGTGTATTAAGTACATAACATGTATTATATATTATCACATAGCTAACTAACGTCGTTAATATTTAACAGGAATGTAATCTGACGTTAGCTACAAAATTAGCCTTCCACTGCACTAAAGACTTTCTAATGTGCCAGAACGTTTTCACATTGTAAGACCAACGAATACGGTAGACCAAGACCAATCCTGTTTTCTACACTTCCTTTTTTATTACTCTCATCAAGCATACGTAACACATCTACAGCTAAAGGTTTTTCTCCTCCGGCTCGACGTACTGAAGCTTTGAGTCCGCTCTTTTCTCTCATCGTGTAAATAGGATGTGGGTATTGATTGGCCAAGGCCGCCTTTGTTGCGTATTCATCCCGGGAGATGATTGGCTAGCTGATAGAACCTTATAATACCAAGTTTATCCCAGAGTTTGGAGATGGTACTTTTTTTATTTTTAATATTACACCAAAAACTTTAAAATATAAAAAAAATAACACCACAAGAGTATTAAGTATCCTCCAATGATAAAGTCTATGTGGCTCATTTTCGACCAAAATGCCAAATTGAAACTTATGATACTGGGGTCACGACTTGTTAGCTACTTTAGCCTCGTACAAAACTAATGAAGCAAGCACGTCTTGGCAGATGCATTTGGTTACTCCATGTTATGTTGTGCAAGTTTGATTTTTCGTCAAACTATTCCTTTAAAGAGTCGCATGATTTCTTGCTCCTTCAAACTCTCTCTCTCTCCCTCCCCCTCTTGCTCGCCTCTTATCTCAGCCTGTTCCGTTGCCATCATTATTTAGAGAAGAAACTGCAAGCCAAATATAGAGGCACTGTGTTATGTTTGGGTCTCATAGAGTGTTTGTCTCTTGAGTGCGTGTCAGTGTGTGTACACACCAACACGAACATGACGGCTTCAAACTATGACTGCTGACGTCAAAGTCAAGAGGCTATCTTACCGTTTTCTCATCAAATTCCTTCTGACTCGATGTTTTTCTTCACATACAATGTCGCTCATGGGTATATGCCGATAATCGGTTATGTGATATACCACGATATTCGACATGAGATATATTAATACCATGGACACTTCAAAATATCGTCAGCAGAGGCAAAGTGACTGTATATTTGTACTGGATTTTTGTTTCGTAACATTTCATCCAAACTGAATTTATGCGCGCACGAGGAGCGTCGTTAAGTGGCAACGGTATCATAACGACGAGAAGCTTGTGAGTCCTGTCAGAGCGTAGCAAGTAGTTAACGTTAGCTCAATGTGTTAGCCTAGTGCTTGTGGTTTTATAGTCTTAAATTATGTCGGTCCTAGTTAAAAAATATTAATATAAAATATTAGACAAAGGACCAGTAGTTTTGCAGTCGCCATGTTGGTTGTGACTCGAACGCACATGCGCAGAATGTATGCAAGGATTCTAATTATAAAAGTAATCAGACTCAAAAGTTTACACAGCGATTATTCTGATATTTAAGGAATTATTAAATGGATTATCCTCCCCTTTCAATTGGATTGAAATTTAATCGGTTTAGTCTATTCCGATTTAGGTGTGCACATGAAGATTTTTTTATTCAGTTTAATTATTAAAAGATTATTAGGCCGCATGTAAACATAGCTAGTTATCCATATATAGGCCTGTTTTGCAAGGATTATTATGCCCTTGAATAAAGAACAAACATCAAGGACTAAGTAAAAAGAGTGTAGCTTACTTTGTACAGATATAAAAAAGAGGTAAAGAACTGAGGCACTTAACAACTGTTCAGTGCAGCTAAGACGTGTCGGACTTCAGTCCCCTTTAAACTGTTAGTAGGTCACCTAACTAGGCAACCTGATCTAATCATGTGACTTCAAGAGTGAATCAGTTTACAATCCAATAAGCACCAACAAGAAACCAAAGAAATCTAATGGATGGTCTCACAAGCCAGACTTGGCTAGACTTGGCTGACTTTTTGTCGTTAAACACAGCCAAGAACTGCCTGCTCCCACATGTAGAAGTTATGTGACTGACATTGCAAACGACCAACTACAGACCGGTGTTTTTGCATGACGTGTATGCTACAACAAAAACACACTCGTGTGCAACAACCTTCCCACATTTGTTAACTTTTAATTAATTTATTTATCTATTTATCTATCTGCTGATTGGGGGTTGGATGTTTGTCATACATTAGATCAAATAGGTAAGCTGAAGGTTTTTTTTTTTTTATGCAAACATGCAGAAAATTTTTAAATGCATATTATATTACATAAATATGTGGGCTGTTATGATTAAGATATCCTGAATTAACAGCTGAAATGGTGTATCAGTAGAAATAAGCTATTGTAACTATGGTAAATGCATATAAAATAAAAATAGTAGACTACATTTATTGTGCGCAAGTGAATTGGTCTAATAAATCTCATAGCTATACTTGAAATTAAGGACCTTAAAAGAACTGTTTTGGAAAACTGCATCATTTTAATACTGCTTTATTTTTAGTCATGGTTTAGGAGTTGAATACATGGTTTGGAAGGGTCAGATTTGAGTTTTGTAACTGGACTGGATTTTATTGACCATTGGCATAGTTTTTTGGCTAGTTTTGAATGGCTATTTGGCTGGTTTTATCAGGCAGACCTGGCAACCCTGATCCTGACAGATGTGGTCAGTTAAATGTTATTACTCTCATGCAGGCGGTCAGATATGAAGCTCGCGGGACAAAGAGAGGTAGTACATTTCCAATAACGTTCAGTAAAACTCCTTTAAAGGTCTTAAACTACAATGGACACAAATCGGGTACCTCTGGTTTGTGGATTAAGGCCATTTTACACCAGAACCAACGCTGCACGTGCAGCACGCCACAAAACCGATTTTCATTTTACACCGGGCGCTGCTCGTGTGCGTCAAGTACACAGGAGCATTGAACATTCATTTCTGTGTTTTCATTTATGGGTTTAGTAAATATAATGTGCAAATATCTGTACTGTCAGTCAGTTTATTATAAACATGCATTGCCACTGTGTATGATCACAAAGTTCGTTAATCCAGTGAGATTTTCATTCTACGCTCTGTGGCAGTTGAAATGTTCATGAAGTTTGAATTTTAATTAAATTAGAAAATAATGCGTGCTGTTACAAACAGAAATTACTGCGGGAGCGGGCGAGTATGGGATCAAAAAAACAGTCCCACGCACACCTCTAGTTTAGGTTGCAATTTTTGTGGCTTAAAAAAGACTAAGCTTCCATAGAGAAATGAATACCAACATAACGAACAAATACTCAAGTATTCAAATTATTTGGGCAAGCTATGTACAATAATAGACTATATACTATGTTAATGTAAACTAATGAGTTATCCTTAGCCCAATGAGATGCATAATGTTATAAGGAAGAAGAGAAATCCTTCCCCTCATTGACAGCTGGGAAAATGGCAGCTTTAAGGGCCTGACTCCAGTATGTCTCCCTCTGAAAGAGATATTTCAGTCTGTCAAGTGTGCCATATTTTTATTTTTTTTCCCCTACCACTTCCCTTCATCCTTTAAAGACAGACTATGGATGTTTTCCATGCTGCTCCACTTTGAATTCCATGTGTGTGTGTGTAAGTGTTGTTCATGAGAACATGTAGTTCAGCCATGTGCGCTGCTTTTCTTTCTCAACAGAAACACAAATCCTGAACCTGACATCTACAAGAAATGTTACAGCTTCTCTCTCCCCCTCTCTCTCTACGTGTCTCTATTGATGATGTCATGCTGTACTGATTTCATGAGACCCCTTTAAGTATGCTGAAGAACAGATGTGTGTTAAGTGCCAGAGCAATGCCATGTATTTGCTTAGACGTAAAGATTTTTGGCGGCGTGTTCCTCTTCCTCTTTTGGTGAATGCCGAACCCAGTGCCCTCTCGCTTGATCTGTTGTAATAAGATCTTTCTGGCCAAGTCGAACCCAGGCCAAGCTTCCTAAAACCCTCATACGGTGTGCCAAACATGCTTCTGCTCTTACTCAGCCAGTTGGTTATTACCCACTCGAGTGAATACCTGGAGAACTACACAAGTAATTACAAGGTATGCTCATGTGTAGTGAAAAGTGACCTTTGTTGAGGAGTTTACCAAATGAAGTGTGTGTTTGAGTCACTGTGTACCAGAGATAATGGTCATCATGGTCTCCACACATTTATAAAGTTGCATATCGTCTATGTCCAATGAAAAACATGTATCTCCAAAATTCCAATTTTTCAGGAACACGAAAAAACACTTTTTCTTATCATTAATC
>JAOUQW010000030.1:5631835-5652296 GCA_028565825.1 Olivaichthys viedmensis | reverse complement strand
TTTGACACTACTTTTGCTGATCTCTCGTTCTTTATTCAGCACATTCTGTATCTGTGATGAAGTTGCTGTTCTCTCTCAGTGAGCAAAGCTTAATGTATTGCTCTTCAGATGGTGTGGTCACTTTTGGTCTGCCTGATCGTGCTTTGAATACGACTGATCCAGTTTCGGTAAAGTGTTTGTGTCAAATAGTGGCAATGAAAAAAATCCCAGATTTTCAATGTGGTCTCAGACTTTTGGACCCCACTGTATAAACTAGCCATGTGCTGTCTGATAATCAGTTCTACAATATTCAACATGCACAGTATTGTGAATTGTTGAAAATATTGTCACTACCCCTATGTTCTATTCGCTATCATTAAATAGTGATCATTAGCTAGTTCACTCTATGCAAAAAACCTAGTTGTGTTTTTATCCAAGCTGAGAAGTTAGCAAGCGATGGCGAGTAAACTAATGTCATATGCACACTGCGCATTAGAAGTGATGATGGGTCATGATATATTATTATTATCACGGACCCCTCAAAATGCCCCGGTGTTCTTTTAACTCGCATTAACTACTCTTAGTTAGCTGTCTGTGTCATCTTGTTCTTCTTTACAAGCCGAGTTGTATTTTTTACCTAAGCTAAGAAGCTAGCGAGGGATTGTGAGTTAAGAAAAGTCACGTGCACAGTGCTTAAAGTGTTGACAGGTTGATATATGATATAATATAGTTATCGTGGACCCTTTAAACTGCGTTACTACCCCTGTGTTCTATTATCTTGCATTAACTAGCGTTAAATAGCTAGCTAATTAGCTCACCCTATTTAAAATCAAGGTTGAGAAGCCAGGGAGCCTTCAAAATATTATCACTACTGTGTTCTGTTCTCTCACAGGAACTAGCATTAGTTAGTTAGCTAGCTATGGTAGCTATCTTGTTCTTTGCTACAAGTTTAGCTATGTTTTCATCTAAACTGAGAAGCTAGCGAGCAATTGTGCAAAAACAAATGTCACATGCACAATGCGCTAGCAGTGACGGGTTGTTTTATGATATGGTCTTGTTATCGTGGACCATTCAGAATATTGTCACTACCCCTGTTCTGTTGACTCACAATAATTAGCCTTTGTTAGCTTGTTCTTTGCTACAAGCCAAGCTGTGCAAAGCTTAAAAGCTAGCAAACTTTAGGGCGTATAAAAATGTTTCTATATCTTTATAATGCATAGGGTTTTTTTTCCAGTGTATAATTAACCCTGGTAGAAGCTTAGGCAATTATCGTAAAATGTCTAGTATAAATGAAGATAACCTCCCTACTTCCTCAAATGCTGTGAAAATCAAAAGGCCTAATCCAAATGGAGCCTTAGGTTAACCTTAATACAAGCATGCCATAGTTTTGAGATCATAGTGTTGAACCACTATGTTGTATATGCAGCCTGTTTGAAACAGCATAGGCAAACACAGAGTTTAGTAGTGTTGTGTTTTTAGTGTTTAGTAGTGTTGACTCAGCTGCTGAGATGTGAACATGTTATGGGGGATTTTGCTTTGCGTTTAGGAAAAACATGGTATTCAGGCGGTGAGACACAAAACCTCTTCAAAGCCAGCTATATCATTTTGTCCTTTATCTGGTTTCACATTCTCATTTGGGAAATAAACGCTTGTTTCTTGACTGCATTAAGAGCGTTTTACATCACGATGGTTCCGTGTCGAGTCCATGGCTTTGTGGCGAGGGTCGATTGGGAGCCTCGGCACATGTTTACATCCGTCTCGGGCCAACGTGTCTTCTGGCATTCGTTTAGAAAAAAGACAGAACATTCCAGAGTGAACTCGCAGCTCATGATTTGGAAGGCTTTGCGGGGATGGACGGGCCAAGACAGCGTTTTATGGAGGGGAGAGGAGCATGAGGATGGAGGGAGAGGAATGCTAAAGGCTTTCAGATAGTAATCCTCCATCGTGCTTTGATCAGATGCTCTGCTCTTATCTTATTTAGGGCCTTTTTCCACTCGGTGCCCATTTGATAGAAACCATATAGCAATCATTCAATTTGCGTGCGTTCCTTCTGCTGCCCTTTTTAGCTTTTGCCATTAAAGATTAAATTCACATGTAAGGTCACACAAGCGAAACCCATAAAGATTGGATGATCTCTCGAGTTTAGTGTTTGGCAACAGATCAAAGGGAAAGTAATAATGTCATTCAGCTATGACATTAGTGCAAGAGGACTCTGTTGGAGTGATCAACTTTCAACTGGTTATATAAAGGTTAAAAAGGAAAGGAAAAAGTCAACACGCACAAACACTGGTAGACATCACACTCAATAATATGCAAAACTGAGGATGTCGGCACACATCCAAAATGTCCATTATATACTGCCAGATTTGAGACAATTGTTGTCATAACATTTTCTTACGAAAAAGGCCAGCCTTTTGTCTCTCTGAGAAAATTGAATCAGCAGGGCAATTTTCTGTATCTGTCCAATCAGAGACTAGAATTTTGTCAAGTGACTATTTTCACAAGGTTTTTTAAACCAAATAAAAATGCTTCATATCTTTTGTCTCTGCCAAGTCAGTGTTTTTAAAGGAAGGTTTGATCAAAAAAGCAGATTCCCCCTTACCCCAAATGTCGTCGATCAGCCAAAACGTGTTTGTTGTCTCATTTGCTTTCTTTATTATTGCACTGGAACTACAGGCTAATGTCAGATTTCTAGCAGGTGCTGTGACTTGTACAGCAATGCAGCGTATATATTAGATTTTTTTATAATAATTTTAATATACCCATCTGTTAGTGTTTTTACAGTAGGCATGCTACTCCAGAAATTATGGAACTCTTCCACTGACACTACCATAAGCTTAGCACTAGCACAACATTTGAAAATTCCACAACCACAATAGCGGAATTAAGCATTATAATGGCGGCAGTGATTGTACAAACAAAAGCTATGTATATCACAAGGTGAAAGTGAATTACAAGTTTTCAGGAATTAATCACTGCTATATAATGGCTTTCCTCATAAGGATAGATTTATATTGTCTAGGCCTGATGGAGGGATTAAGACCAGGACTGTAGTGTACAATGCCCAGAATTCGGCCACTCCAACAGAAGATTCGTGGTTTATGCTTTTTGTTTAACAATATGAATGACCTAATTTGCAAATATTTCCTTTTTTTTTTCTTTTTCTTTTTTTTTTCTTTTTCTTTTTGTTATGTTTGTGTACATTGTTGACTGACGCTTACTGAAGATCATAAGGTTACCACTGTTTTACTATTAATACCAGACAGAATTTAGAGGGTGCGTCTTGTACTCCGGAGCAACTTATTGTCCGGAAAATCCGGTAGTTTCCTCAGCTGATGGGTCTTTCATGTGTCTGAGCCACAGGTTTGTCCTCTGTGTTTACGGTTTGTTCTGAGAGCTTTGAGAAGATCATTGATGAAGAGCATCATTCGAATCCTCTGCACCACGCTTTGGTTCTGAGTCTGCTGCCGCTATGGCAACCAGGATGAAAGGTGTATTTCCAGCTCATCATGACCTTTCAGAAAAAGCTTTCTGATCTAGCATACGCTAACCCACACACACGAACACACGAGTTTCAGAGCAACCCTCTGTGAATGTGTGCTTTCATCAACTGCTGTTAGGTTGAATATTCTGATTCTGATTCTGAACACCAGGCAAACATACACAGATATAGAGATACTGAAACACACTTTGCTATGTTGTCATCTATTCAAAAAATCTGTTTACATCACCCTTTATTGCATCTTCTTTTTATTTATACTCCCAACATTTACACCTCAGACAAGCGCAAAACTTTCTTGTTAAATGTCCGTGCTTATTTCTTCCTTGCAAATTCTGTATTTGTCTAAAAACTGTAGCACTGTAGTGTTTCGCTAACCTGAAAAATCACCCTTTAGCGAGGTTAATGCTGGTCTTGTGGCCTTAATACAAGATACAAAGTATGAATAATTTCCAATGTCTATATGAACTTCACTAGTACTAATCCCCTTTCAATGTGAAGTGGGCAGGGTTAATCTTGGGTAAAGTTTACATAACTTTACACTCGCCAATCACAAGGCTAATGTCGCTTGTCATTTCCACATAGCTTTTACCAAAACTATGTGCTCCTATGTTAGCTTGAAAGCTAACTAGCTACTGTGATTATTCTATAGGTTGGTACATGTAGGATTGAACAATCCTGATTCTCTCCACTTGTCCTGTTGTGTTTAGTTCTACTTGAGTAGCGTAGCAGGCTGGGAATCTGACATCCAAATCAAGCGTGCTCATTAGAATATTAAGCCACTCGGACAGTTCTCAGATCGGTGTAATCAGCATAACATGTTATCATGTTTTTAATCACGTTTTTACAATATTCTCATAATACTGTATTGAAAAAATCTGTAGTCTGTTCTCGGCAGAGCGACAGCTCTGTCTGCCATGTTTTTCAAACTTTCATCTGGTGAACAGAATTATGGGTTTTCCACCTTAGAGGAATGCGACGTCCACATTAAGGAAGACCGATACCCTCATGCTGCCTTCTAAATGGGACAAACGCCACCTAAAAATGCTGTAGGCAACTGTTTCCTGAGTGTAATCTAAGCAAAGTGATGGTACTTTAAACCTCGATAACAATGTTGTGAGCGTTGAATATCGTGGTATATTGTATAACTCTTTATCAACACATGCCTAGTGTGCAATGGTGCTTAATTTTTAGAAGACCGCTCTTTGTGTTTTGGAGCGTGGAATGAAAAACAGCTCTTTTTCTGAGCGAATAATGTATTAGTGCCCTGGTGGAAATGAGCTGGGACTATGAGGAAAATAAAAACAAGAAAGAAAGAACAAAAGAAAGGGAGAGTGCATGCTTTGTAATTTGGTTTGTCACCAAGATTCGTAAAGCCATGTATGAACACTTTGCTGACATATTAACGTGTGTATATTGCATTCAAAGCACTCTAGGTGCTGCTGAGTCACTGCAATGCGTGTTTTGCTCCTGTATTCTGAAGTGCGTGTGGGAGCTGCTTATGAATCACTGGTCCAAAGTAGCCTCCCTTTAGCACAGCGTAGTGCAGCGCAGATTATCATCAGGTTGCTGGAAAAACACAGAGGGGGAAACGGCAGATCTGGCATCCATTGGTCGAGTCTGAGCACTGTAATCAGAGTTCAGCTGCTTTGGAGCTGCTGCTGATCTGCTGCCTCTCATTAATGGCTGAGGAGAGCAAAGGAGGGCTGCATCTCTCCCTTCCTCTCTCTCACTCGCACTCTCACTCTGTGTCACTCATTCTACCTGTGTGAGGGACCGAGAGCACAGATTAAGCATAGAAGCAGCTTGGAAAGCCACACACGTTCGTTACTCTGCTGCATTTCAAAACCTTGGATCTGGTGGTGGTAGAGGGACAAGCCAGAACCAGAACATTTGTTCCACCATCGTTGGATAATTGATTTTGGTGCCTTGTCTGATAAAGTGAGTCTGGTGGTTGGTGAGATACGGACCTGGGGAGCGGCTCCCTGGGATGCTGCAGATGGTTCGGACCCTCGCGCAGTTCACCATTGCTCTGGAGGAGATGCAGGAGAATGGAGAGAGCGCTAGTGATGATGGTGGTGGAGGAATAGGAGCAGCCAGCGAAGAGTCAGACGGGAATAACGGGGTCACGATGACCCCCCAAAACAACACGGAGGTACAGCTATACGCTGAATGAATGTGTAATGAGCTCTGTTTATCACTCCATTCTGTGCAATCAAAGCTAGTGTTTACCAGCATTGCCGACCTGTTGTTGGTCACGTGATTACGCTTTTACCTTCTGTCATCCCTCAGTTGTTCGGCTCCAGCAGCCCTGTTGTGGCACTTGTGCTGTGTCGAAGACGTTTTAGGCTTTGACAGGAATGAGTAGGAATAGCAAGGGAGGGGAAAAAAGCACTGGTAGCTCAGTGGTCATGGTTCTGTCCTCATGATTGGTTGTGAGTTTAAATGCCAGGACTTGCCTTTGACCCTAAAACCCTTAACCCTCTATGCTTTGACTGTATTCTGGATAAAAGTGTCTGCCAAATGAATAAATCTAAGCAAGATAAAGAAAGACCATAATAATAATAATAATAATAATAACTTGAATAGCACATTTCATGTATAAAATCAACAGTTGGTCACTTATTTATCTTTAGTTGCATTGATTCTCAACATTTCAGTGTTCCTCCCCTCTCACTCTTTCTTGCGGTCATGCATTCTCTCCTTTTCTATTTGTTAAATCCTCACACCCTTAATAGAATTAGAGATAGTGAGTGAATCATGCGATTAGTCGTCCCCGTCTGCCTGCCACCAGTTCTGCAGAACACACACATGCAAGCGTGTACCTGTCAGCGTGTGTTTACAACTCCACCCTACTCCGACACCCTCCTCTGAAGCACCGTCCTCCCACGCTTTGCTTCCTTGTTTATGCTTTTGTTGCCTGCACCTGCAATCCGACGCATACAGCACATCCACTTCCTAAATACTGCTGTTTTTACGAAAGTGTTGTGATGTAAGAATTGCAATAGCTTTTCACAAGTAGGCATGTGCCGAAGTTCAGTTCTACAATAATTTTGAGATGCAACTCCTATGATATTGTCATCGTGAACACTTCAAAACACAGCCCCTCCCTCTGCGTTCCATTCAGGAGCAGGCTCCCTAGGTAGGCAGCATTTCTGGGCAGTGTTTGTTTTCCCAAGCTTAAGTCCCATTCAGAAAGCAACATAGGTACGACTGTCTTCTAACGGACCTTATTCTGGGAAAATTTTAAGCTGTGTCCCCCTCGGAGAAAGCAATCCCATAATTCCGTTCACCAGATAAGAGTAAACATAAAAGTTTGAACTGTTGCTCTGACCGCTCCAAAATTAACGCTCAATAATGCTCAATAAGATAGAAGTTTAACCAATTATAATCATAATATAAAAATGATATTGCCACATGCGTACCCACAAGTCAGAATACTGATTGCTAGATACCTTGCTAATGGGTATCTGTAATTCATTTACGACTAGGCAAAATGCTAATTTAAAATATCTCTTTTTACATTTTGACTAGGAATAATTGTCACGTTTCCCATTGAGTTGTTTGGAAACTCCAAATCAAGATATCTGCAATTCATTACTGACTATCTGAAATGTAAATTGTAGATATGTACAATTAAATGATTACTAGTCATAAAGCAAATTAGAGATATTATTCTTTTAGTTCTGATTAGTCATAATTTCAGTTCTTACTAGTAAGATTGTAAATGCAGATATCTTGAGTTGTCATTCTGAACAGTCAAATTGTAATTCTTACTAGTGAAAACCCAGAATGTAATAATGGATAGTCAGGCGAAACCCATTTTATGATGGTGGCTCATTTCACCTGGGCTTCAGAGTCCGCCACTGGCACGGAGGGGACATCTGGAGATAGCATCACATTTGATTTATATCACAATTGATTCTGACTAGTCACTGTTTTTAATCTGGCAGACACTTTTGTCAAAATTGTTTACAAGTGTGGCAAAGATGAGGGGTTGAGGGTTAAGGGTTTTGCTCATGGACCTTGCAGTGGCTCTCTGGCTCTGTCCTGGGATGTAAAATCACAACCTTTTGTTCACTAGCACAGAACTGTATCCGCTTCATGGAACTTAATGACATTTCACTGCATAAAGAAAACGTTTCAGGTCATTGAATTGCCTAGTAGTAGTTAGTCAAATCGACTGGGTTTGTCATTTTCGGTGGATGGTCTTGAAGAACAATGATGATGCGTATTTGATGAGTAAACCTTAACCTAGTCACCTTGACTCACTACTACGAGGTGCGTTGAGATGTTTTGGTGTGCATAAGCTGACCTCTGCTATTTCAGTTCCTCTGAGAGGTAACTGAGTTTTTAATGAGTGTAGCTAGAAGACGTATGGGATTGTCTCAGCTCTCAGCTTTAGTCTCTTTAGACTGGACTAAATGGAAAAGCACAGACACTTTTCAGTAGTGCAGAATTATAGATGGACCTTGTATGTCTGACTGGGACTTCATATTCATGATGTAATCCCCTAATCGATAACCACCACAGTCTCAGACCTGCTCTTTCTTCCAGGTTTTAGCTTGGAGACAAACGGCCAGCCATGTCGTGATCAATAATGGGTGTGATTTTTGATTACAATGGCCCAAGAAATGGACACACATACACATACCATACTTCCCATATGCGCTGGATGAAGGATGAAATACGGTTCCAGGAACAACAGCCCTCCCTTGGTGCTTCTCCTTGCTCACATAAACATCAGTGCTATGATAAAGGGATGGAGAGGAGGAGGGAGGGGATGGGAGGTTCGCTTCGGCGACCTTGGATCAGGGGATGAAAGGTTTTGTGGCAGTGCTGTATCTAGGGACACTAGTCACAGAGGCGGATGGAGTGACGACAGAAGGCTGTAAACGAGTGGAGAGGAGGAGGGGTTGGAGAGCTGCTGTCTGACCCAGGTGCTAGGCAACTAGCTTTACTCATTCCCAAATCACTCTCTTTTCTCTGCTCTCTTTTCTCGTTGGGCTCATTGATCGTCAGATCCAGAATATACTTTGACGTCTTTTTCCTCCCAGTTCTAAGTCCAAAAGCTTTCGTGGTTGCTAATTAAATTAATCAATTTTATACAGTTGGGGTCCTGGCTTCAAGCTGATTTGCAGAAAAGTTAAGTTATTTGACACCTGTTGCTGGTGATCTACGCAGCAAATTGTTTAAAAGCGTTTGTGCATGAGTGTGTGCACTTGGAGCTGTAAAGGTTGTAAAGGTTGGCAGGAGTACTAAGCATTGCTGTATCACTCTGCATCCCTGAAGCCTCCAGCAGAGCACACTTCAGAAGGAAATGAGATCTCTTTCAGGCCTTCATAAAAGAACCAGACGCCGGCTTCACCACGCCAACAAAAACCCATCAAACACAGCAGGCAAAGAGCCGTGTTCAGTATCCTGTCGGGATTTTGCGTTTGAGCCTCAAGGCCTATAAAGAGCAGAGCTGGATGCGTCATGATCTGGAGGGGTCAGGAGGACACGGTGCTTCTCAACACAGCCAGCTGTGCTTGGCTCTGATTTTCAAGCCTAAATAATGTGCCCACTGGTGATTCTGAGTTAAGAATCTCGATAAATATCATGGGTTCCAGCAAGATGCCTGGATCCGGGCTAATTACACTGTGCAATTAACTGGAGTGAATCCAATTAGTGGCGTTAACCATTGGCTGTTGGCAATAAAAACAAGTCGCTACAAGACTTGTTTTTAAATAAAAAATAAAAAAAGAGGGCTGATTTGAGGTAATAGTGTACTGATGTACCTGTATGTCTGAGTAGTTGTTCATTGGCAATGAGGGGTGATTCTTCTTGGTCAGTCTCTGAGCAGAGTAAGTTATGGTCAGCAAGCCGAATCGAAACATTAACAGTGCATTGCAGGATCAGTATGAAGCATTAAAAGTATGGACTATACAAGCACTATCCTCTCTCTACTTCTCGTATATACAAGTAAAAGTTCTATCAGAAACCATTTTCATGATTGTGTTCACACAAGTGCCTTCTATAGAATTCTCTCTTTGGATCTCGTTCCATTTGAAATATATGAGGTTTAGATTCCTTGTGTGTAATGAATTTTACATTTAAATGTTGACTGTTAAGCCGTGAACACACTGACCCAACGTTCTCCATCGAATACCGATATTCTGATGTTCCTATTTGGCTTTAAAATGTTCAATAAAAGTACTGACAATTCAGAATGACCAGTGTGAATGGGGAAGAACATTCTGGAAATTTCCCTAAAATCACACATGGATACAACACACCAACCCAATGTTGTTGATTTCTTATGTTTAATTGAGAATGTTGGGTTTGTTAGCTTTATATTGGAGAACATTGGTCTTTTTGGTGCTTGTTGGAGAATGTTTTGCTTATTGCGTGTGTTTGAGAATATTGTGCATGTTGGTAAATGTTGGATTTATTGAGGTGTGGTGGAGAATGCAGGGTCTGGGTATTTCATTGTTCAGATCAAGTTTTTTATCCATGTTTGAGATGGATGGATGCTCTGGCTCCGTCCTGCATAATGAGTGGTGCTAACTTTGTTTTCTGCTATCTGTTATCTTGTGACCTAAACGGAATAATACTCAATATTATTCTCAGGAACTCTTCTCTGGCACTGATGTGAATAAGATGTTTGTTTAATGTGTTTAATCTGATAACTGCTCCTCAGTTGCAAGCCTAAAACAAGCCACATTGTTTAGCTCCCTCTGGGTGATGGGCAGGGCCTTGAGGTATGGTTAGACTATAAGGGGTTACGAATTAAACCCAGATCACATTTAAAGAAAAAAAAAAGGAGTTATCATCAAGTTGTAAGAGCCAAATGATATCAATGTCTTAGGAATTTCTTTCCGACAAGTTGCAAGTCTGTGTTGGCTGAATTAGAGCCAGTGTTTTTAGTCATGGTTTAACATAATAATACTTTATAAGAGTGTTTTGAATTTTTTTCGTCTAGTCATCTCTCCTGTCCCGTCTCAACTGTCCTTGCTTTTCATCCTTATTCTACACTTCCTAGATCACTGCTCAACTTACAGGGCATTAGAAGTTAAGGTCTCAGCGGTTAATGAAGGTTGTAAGTTCAAATCCCAGGACTTTCAGAGAGCCACTGTTGGGTCCTTGAACAAGACTTTTAAGCCTCGACTACTCAGTTGTATGCTCGAATTGGACTCTGCCTCACTTACTCATTCTGGATAATTGTCTGCCAGATGAATAAATGTAAATTAATTAATGGGAAGTGAAGTGTTTTCGGAAATAGTAGAGTTCTGCAGTTGGGATTGCTGCTGGCAGACCAAGTCAGGCCTGGCATCTCTCAAAAGGTCATCCCTCAGCTTTGAGACGTTCATCTGGGCCCCATGCTGCAGAAGAGCATTGTTCTATCTGAGACGACATCCAGAACCTCATGCTACCCTACTAAATAGTATGCCACTTACAGAAAGAAAGAAAAAAAGATTAACTAATCAGAACATTATTAAAAATCTTTTTCCAATTAGGTAATCCAACTGAGAAAAGCGCAATTTTTTACAATTTACTGACTCTTACTTCTGTTAGAGCTTTACAATGGATGGGCAGCTATCAGATTAAACATATTACAAATAACTTATTTACAGCAGTCACTACGATACGAAGTAGGCAGGGTAGCCTTAGGTTTGGGATGTAGCCACAAACAGTGTTTTGACATATTATTTAGTACAATAGTATGCAATTTGTGATGTGGCGTGTATTTCTTTACAGAGGGAGGTGACGGTAGCGTAGTGCCTTTGTCCCCAAGGATGGGAGGGCCACTTACCATTGTAGCTTAGCTGATTAGACAGTCCAAAATTTCGCTATCCAAAGGAATCTTAGAAACATATTTTAATTCCAGCCATATTTTTAAGTTACTATACGTTTAAAGGCCACAAGTTTAAAAAGACGCTCCTGTCTTGCTCCTACCACAGGTCTTGCTTTCTGCTCGTTTCTGAGGTTTTCTCATTTGTTCTCATGTTGAGGATGAAGATGTGAGCATGTATTTATGGAAACAGCTACATTAGCCTTGCAGCTCCAGTGTAAAACTAAGGAAGAAAGATGGGATACCAAACATGTCTTGGTTGATTGATTGCATTTGGGGTAGATGGAAAAATGTGTCAATTAAATTTCTGTCTGAAACATCCCTTTAATTCATTGCTTTCTGTCAGTAGTGTAGAATATAATTTATTGACCTTAATCAGTCTTTGTGAATAAAATGTTTTGATCAAATACACCTATTCCACATGTCAATGGATCCCCTGGGCCTCCACTTGGCCTGAGCCTGGGACAAGTTCCCTGGTTGCACCCCCCCCCCCCCCTTGATTAGCCTGGATTGGATGGCATTATCTTCAGCATTCAGCAGGGTGTGTGTGTGTGTGTGTGTGTGTGTGTGTGTGTGTGATTAGCTCTCACCCCATACAGTAATTCAGAGTATTTAATACCTTACTCATGATGGCCTTGAAAAATTGATGAGTATTTGAGTTTAGACGATGGTTGCTGTATGTATATTTAAAATCCATAAAGCCATTTACTGTGCACGGGCAATCCATTCATCTTTCCCTGCTGTTCTTGGCCATTTCATCCATCTCCCAAGCCTTATTTCTCTCGCCTCCTTCCTAACTCACTTCTCTTTCTTTCCCTCAAAAAGCACTCTCTCTCTCCTTCTGCTGTATTTACACAGTTCAACATGAGGCGCCGCCGACCTCCGCTTATTAAAGGGAAACAAGAATATCCCTCGTTTCTCCCTCCCGAGTTGCATGTTCTCTCACTCCTCCAGGTCACACAGTGTGACCCGCTATTTCCCAGAAATCCATTTGGACTATACTTCTGTGGAATATGATTTCTTTATAATTACAGGCCATATATTACATTGGGGCCCATTATGTGCATAAGTAATATAAGTGCACAAAGCGCTTATTGAACTTATGTAAGCCGTTCCGCAACTTGCGTTGATGAGTTGCGTTCAGACCGTTCCTTCAGTTATGAAGCCATGTTTTTATAAAGCCCCGATTATGACGTAGAGTGTGTGCGAGTGTGTGTGTAACAAGTGTCATTGAATTATGATTGTTAGTGTTATAATTATAGCAGCGTTAAACCATACGCATGGTTTAGGAAGTTATGGGCGCACGGCCATATGTGGCACACGCCATTTATTACCTTAAATTATAATTTTGGCCAAAAATGAAATGTACATAATGCCTTTTTTGAGGCAAGTGTGTGATGATTTAGGCATGCAGATTGCGCGACGTTAAACTGGCAGCTATAAGCAATCCCTCACTTGTTAGCTACATTAACCTTGTAGCTCCAGTGCAAAACTGATAAAAGGAAACTTCAGACACCGAGCACTACTGATCGACTACATTTGGTGTAAAGTGGAAATTGTGTACATTTTTTATTTTTGGCCAAACTGTTCCATTAAGAGAAAACAACTTTGCAACTTTGCGTGTCTCTCTCTCTCTCTGATGTACAGTAAAGGCTGGGAGCGCAGGGTCGTGCTCAATCACATCTCGTTTTAGGGAGCAGGCAGATTTTTGGCTCAGTGTTAAGATATGACTTGAATAAACAGGAAACTCTTATTTTGATTAGAGACAAGCCAGTTCACATCATTGCAAAATGTGTGTGTTTGGGAGTTTGTTTATGTGTCCCCATATGACTGTGTGGTTTAGTCATGCACTGTATGTCTATATAAGGGTGGGTGATGCATCCAAATATTTATGGCATGTCCATGGAAAATAAATACTTTTCTTATTGGCTGGCAGGTGTCCTTTTTTTTTTTTTTTTTTTAAACAGGGACGTCTCCTAGCATAGATGAGGTCAAAAATTAAATGCTCCTGATACTATGTAACCCTGTTGGATTGTAACCATGACCATAAATACTGCATTAGGCTAGGACTATATTCACACTATATTCTCAATCGCAATAAAATTTTATCTTCATTCCGAAAAAAGGAATGATTCATAGGCTACATTTGAAAATTTGCTTTATTTGAAAATGTTTCAAATAAAAGCGACAAGAACAAAGCAAGATGATGCCCTCTGAGACATAACCATAGCAACAATTATATAATGGTAGCCTATTGATATGATTGGTGGCGGGGACGACTAATAAGCCAGCTAAATAAAGTACATTTGCTATTTTAACATTATTCAGTTATGAGTAAGCAAAACATGTACAAAGCCTCCGTAATTTTTATACGCTGGTAAGTAGGTGTGGTATAATAGTGAAAACGCCCACAGAAGTGTCCTCATATGAAAAAATAACGGACATGGTGGATTTGAAAATCGCCACAATGCGAAGCCTGTTGTCTGTTATGTTCTGATATTGGGATGCTACATTGGGTGTTATTTCATGGTGTACATGTTCTTATGGCAATGCGGTTTCTGCAGAACAAAGTAGGAGCTCCTCCCAGAAATCCTTCATCACAAACTCACCCAGCTCACTGTGCCAGCCCCCACCTGTCATCACAAAAGTGGATCACAAACTTCCTGACAGACAGGAGGCCGCAGGTGAGGCTGGGGAAAATCGCATCCAGCACCCGGACAATCAGCACTGGCTCCCCACTGCTCTTCTCCCTCTACACCAACGACTGCACCTCAGGTGACCCGTCTGTTAAACTCCTGAAGTTTGCTGACGACACAATGGTCATCTGCCTCATCCGTGACGGTGATGAGTCTGCATACAGACAGGAGGTTGAAGAGTTGGCCGTCTGGTGCGGTCAAAACAACCTGGAGCTGAACACGCACAAAACTGTGGAGATGACATTGGACTTCAGGAGGAGGCCCCCATCACTTCCCCCATCACTTCCCCCATCCCTCCCATCACTTCCCCCATCACCATGCTCAACAACACTGTGTCTGCTGTGGAAACCTTCAGGTTTATGGCTTCCACAATCTCCCAGGACCTTAAGTGGGCGTCCAACATCAAATCATCAAAAATCGACACAATCATCAAAAAGGCCCAGCAGAGGATGTACTTCCTGCACCAGTTCAGGAGGTTCAACCTGCCCCAGAAGCTGCTGATCCAGTTCTATACTACATCCAGTCTGTTCTCTGCTCATCCATCACTGTCTGGTTTGGATCAGCCATCAAGCAGGACAGAAACAGACTACAACGGACAGTCAGGACTGCAGGAAAAATCATTGGTGTCAACCTGCCCTCCATCCAGGACTTGTACTTCTCCAGAGTCAGGAATCGGGCAGGAAACATCACTGTAGACCAATCACACGATGGACACAACCTGTTCCAACTTCTCCCCTCTTGCAGGTGCTACAGAACACTGTACGCCAAAACAACCAGACACAAGAACAGTTTATTCCCACAGGCCATCGCTATGATGAACAATTAACATCAGTCACATAGTGCCAGAAACATCCCCCGTGCAATAACCCTGTAACACCAAACATGCACAGTATTTAGTCCATCACGGTATCCTTGTTTTACATCATACAGGAACAGTTCTTGTATGTAGACTTTGTTTACTGTTGTACATTGCTGCTTATATCATACTTTATATATTTTTATATTTTACCCACCTGTATGTACATAAGTGTTTGTTTACTTTTGTTCAGCTTTGCTGTCCTTGCCTCTTACTGTATGTCTTGTCTGTACTTTGTGAGCAATGAAAAGCCGGAGTCAAATTCCTTGTATGTGTTCACATATAAAGCCAATCAGCCAATAAAGCTGATTCTGATTCTACCATGGCTAATTAGCAGCACGCTAAAAAATATATATCTTTGGTGGTGACTAAGGCGGTCCACCCTGACATCATCTTTACAAAAGGACCCTTGAGGACCCTATCCAAGTTACACTACTAAGCTACCTATCTATTTATGTTTATGTAATGTTTAGCGACTGCAGCGATGTTTAATACCTTATTGTATGTAATACTTTTATTTCAGAGTGCTAACTGCCAACGTAGCTAGCTATTTAGTTATTTATGGTTTGCTACTCCATTGATGACCCCTCGGTGTACCACTAGCCCACAAGCTATATTTAATATTTGTTTAGTAGCTTATTTTATAGTGCTATTACCTAGCTTGATATTTATGTTTAGCAAGCGTACTCCAATGTAAGGCTAGCTAGCAAACCAATGCAAGTTAGCTAGCTTTAGTAAAGAGTTTCCTATTTTTAACGTGTTGAGAAACTATCTCTCCCACGGTAATGTGCATGATCGTGTGTGTGTGTGTGTGTGTGATGGAGATTTGAAGTGTGTTTGATGTCTCACAATGTTGTGTCTCTCTGCAGGACATGAGAAGACATGTGATGATGACTCTGCTGGACACGGAACAGTCATATGTGGACTCTCTGAGGACGCTGATTCAGGTACAGCAGCTCTCCTAATCCCTGTCCCTCTTTCTCCCTCCCTCTCTTCCTCTGTCTGACTCTTTTTCTATGTCTCTCTCTCCCACTCTGTTTCTCTGTCTTTCCTTCCCTGTCAGAAGGACGTCAGTTACACTCTGTGACCCTCCATGCTATATAACGGCTCACTCCAATCAAGCTAATAGCTGTGTGTGTGCGCGCGGGTGTGCGCATGTGTGATAATCCGCCATTCTGGGCTGAGGTGTTCCTGACTCACAGCCTTTTTCAGCATGTTTATCACTGTCGTGTCACCATGGCTACGGCGCGATTGGGCCAAGATGCTGTCGCAGTAAAACGGCTCCCATCAGCACACAATTGCAGCAGCTATTAGTGGCCTCTCTCCGTTTATTGTCCCTAAATCAGCCCCGTGCACAACTTCACTCAGCTTGAACAGAGCTCATGCGGCGAGACAAGCGCTCACACAGACCTCAGCAAGGCCAATTACAAAAGAAAGAAAAAAAATTCCCATCATTTTGTTAAACTCTGAAAGGGTTTGGTTTTGGTTATTCATTTGCATATTTACATTTTTATTTAAATCTTTTGCAGACTCTTTTGTCCAAAGCAACTTGGTGGCCCAGAAGACTTGTAAATTTAATTAATTAAAAATAAATCTATGCAGAACAATTTTAAAAAATAAATCGTATTCGTTACCTTAATAAAAAATGGCAGGATTTGAAATTATACATGAATATGCAATTTGGAAACGGCCCCATGTCCTCCTGCCATCCCAAATAGCTAGCTAACTGCTAGGAAACTAGCTCGCATGTGTCACAATTGGACACAAGTGCGTTTTCAGTATCTGAGTCTCGATTTGCATTCTCATATTCTTTGCAATTTATTTAACAGTAGCCAAACCTGTCAAAGTGTAGCATAAAAACGTTCGTCACTAACATTAACCAAGTTAGCAGTGAGAGTGTGTGCTGTGAGAGTGTGTCCTGACGTGCTGATGAAGGGATGAAGCTGAAGGTACAGACATTCAGGAGACGTAATAGGCCTGTGTATAGGCTTGCTCTGCTCTGCTCTTAAGACGGGCACAGTTCCGCAATTGGATTGGAGGAAACGCTTCCGTCCCTGCTGATCGCTCTATGATTGTCTTTCTGATTGTAATTCCAAAAAATAAAAAAATACACAGAGAGAGGGTCCAGAGGGAAATGGTTACGACTGCACCCCCTCTGCTCTGTGAGGTGGTACTGTCCTTGATACTGTGGCTCTGATGGGCCCCTTCATGTCCCATGAATCGAGGGAGGCATTTCCTTTAATCACAGCCTCTGCCAGAACATTGAACACACACACACACACACACACACACACACATACTTGTGTAATCTTTACCCACAGTCATGTGGCTGATGTCACTCGTCTCTCCCACACAGTTTTTTATCAAAACTGTGTCAAACTTCGCGTCTGACTGACCTAGTAAGTAAACTAGCAAGTAAAATATGACCTAGTGAGCGAAAGCAAACTTGGCGAGCAAAATAAAAAAAGCTAGCAAAAGCAAGCGAAAGCTAACCCACCTACGACATGCATCAAGACTCTTCTTTGTACTGGCACCCAGGTGGTGGAATGAACTTCTCTCGGCTGGCTGAACAGCTGAGTCACTGACTGTAAACAAAGACTAAAGATCCACGTCTTCACTAGACACTTAAACGAGTAGTAAGCATGCGTGTACTCTGTTTCCGTACTATACATACTTTCTTCCCTCTAACAGGGTGTTAGCTTAATGGTATTTTTAGACCCTGGCGTATTTGTACTAGCGTGAGGATATGTTTTTCATGGAGACTACAAGTTACTTCTGTAAGTCGCTCTGGATAAGGGTCTCAGCAGAAGGCTGTAAATGTAGCAAGCAAAAACAAACTAGCGATGAAAAACCTGACCGACTGAGCAAGTGCTAACCTAGCGAGTAAAAGCTAACTAGTGCGCGAACGCTTACCTAGTGAACGAGAGTAAACTAACGAGTGAAAGCAAAGAAGCTAGCAAAAGCTAACCTAAGGAGCAAAAGCAAAAACTAGCCAATGAGTGAATGTTAACCTGGTGAGCGAAAACAAACTAGCAACCAAAAGCAAATCAGCAACTCAAAACAAGCCTAGTGCATTAAAGATAACTTGGTGAGCGAAAGCAAACAGCAAGCAAAAGTTAACCTAGCGAGCAAAAGAAAACTAGCCAACAAAATATAACTAGCAAGCGAATGCAAACCTAGCAAGCGTAGCCTAATGTTGATGATTCTATAATTGGGTAGGTTGGACAATCCTGTTTCTCCCTGCTTGCGTGTTTCGTTCTGCTTGAGGTGGTGTAGCAGACTGGAAGTCTTGGACAGAAAATGTCAATTAAGCCTCATTAGAATATTAGTAATTAGTAATACTGTTTTCAAATCAGCTGCTTGTTAGCAGTTGTATCATCTTTATGTCTTTTTTGTCCTATTCTTTGCTGTATGTTTAATGTAACACGGTTTGGTATTATACAAACATTTTAATATTTTACACATATTCCCTGGGACATGAACACACATTTTGTGGACGGTGTATACTTCCTGCTTTCACACTCATAAAAATCTGGTTTATGAATTTAAAAAACAAGTTATACATGGTTTAATGAGAAAAACTGTTATTTATGAAACACTGCATTATTTATTATCTAGGCAGTATGCAATCTGAAACACCCACACCCCCCAGTCTCTAGTTTTATGGGGATGTTGAAATGTAAAAAGGAGGTTTTATTATCATTAAAGCTTAAAAAGGGTCGCCTGCAACTTCGTGCAAGCATTTTGATAGGACATTAATTATTCATAATGAAATTCTTACTCACAAGTAGGCATGTGCTAATAACCATTTATTCTAGATCTGTACATCTCGACAGTGTACGTAGCCCATAGCGTACATAATTCAGAATATTGTCACCAGTCCTGTGTTCCATTCGGGAGAAGGCTGTCTAGGTAGACGGCACTTTATGGCAGCATTTTTCACACTCTTGAGTAAAAGTCATATTCTGGGTCCCCTTTAGATTCATCATACGTCTTGCGCGCACTGTGCATGTGACGTTTTGTTTTCTGACAGTCACTTGCTAGTTTCTTATCATTATCTAGCTATTATTATCTATACAACTTAATTATATATTGGTACCATTATTTTCAATGGCTTTTATATATATTTTATTTCGGTTTTATCCCTTAATGTAATTTTAGTTAAATTGTTCTTCATGTTTGTCATGTTTTGATCTGCATTTAAAACGTATAAAAAGTGTGATAAATGAGTTAGCATTACTAATAAATGACTCTGCATTACTAATAAATGACGCTGCGTTATTAATAAATGACTCTATCAGGCTATTGCTATAACTTTTCCTTGTGGTAATTGGGGCAACTTGTGTTGAACTTTGACCTTGCAGAGCTACATGAAGCCGTTGAAGCACCCGGAGAACTCACCGCTCTGTGATCCGTCTCTGGTGGACGAGATGTTCTACCAGATCCCCGAGATCCTGGAGCACCACGAGCTTTTCCTGGAGCAGGTGATATGCTGCGTTAATGACTGGCACGATCGCCAGACCGTCGGCGACCTGCTCGTCCAATCGGTGAGTATGGGGGGAGCTTTCCTTTGCAAGGTTTTCAGGATCCCTTCATTTTTGGAGTCACGGATTGAGCTTTGAGAGTATATGCAGGATTTGTTGTTGCTGTTTGTTGGTTATTTGTCCCTGGGAGTGTTCACTCTTCTGACTCTAGCACGTCTTCCTTGGTGTTTGGGAATATCTATTTTAGAGAAGAGCAGCAGCGATTCACATAGTTCACACCACTTAGTGCCTTAAAAAACAGTTCAGTGAAAAATCTAATTTACAGTTTTCCGATTAGGGGAAACTAGTAAGGTGAAAATAGTGTACATTTGATTATCCCCCATACTATTCCTTTTTTTAAATGCCATTCCTCCAAGTACAGAAATAGCCAGTGCTGAAAAATTCATCTCAGGTTTAAATCTGTTTAAATCTGAAATATGCTCCACTTTCTGCTCTTTCTTTAAAAAGTGCCTCCTCATTAGTGATGGTGTCATCAGTCATGGCGTGGTCTGAGTGTCTCTGTGCACGGAGGATCGTTAGGCACTAATAAGCCACCTTTCGGAGTGTAATTAGAGCAAAGAGCAGGCAGTGAGGGAGTCAGCCAGGTCGGCGCCCCTTGGTTCTCTTCACACTCCTTTAGCAAGGTGTTGGACTGAGTGCTGGCATGGTTCTGTTAATGATCTCCCCTGTGTGCGTGTGCTTGCGTTCGTGTGGAGTGGGTCAGGGTGTGTAAGAGGGATATGTTTAAGATGTATGGACGTCTCTGTGTCTCCTACAGAGTCCACCAGGTGCCATTCTGTCTTTCCATACACAGAAACGCATTGATCTATATACACACAGGCAATTGCACAAAGTACACTGTAGTCATACTTGAGTAGAAGTAAACATACCGTTCTGGAAAATGACTCACATATTTAATAATGTCTGTGTTTTAATTGCTGTCAATTAATTCATTAAGATTTAGGTGGCAGTTAACAAATTCATATACTGTGTGTGTGTGTTGTGTAGTGTGTGTGTGTATAGGGACTCACTGAGCTGGTGTGTGCGTTGTGTAGTGTGTGTTTGTGGAGGGAG
>JAOUQW010000030.1:5603442-5614994 GCA_028565825.1 Olivaichthys viedmensis | reverse complement strand
GCCCCTGGAGCAGGGAGGGTTAAGGGCCTTGCTCAAGGGCCCAACAGTGGCAGCTTGGCAGAGCTGAGGTTTGAACCTCACAACCTTCTGATCAGTAGTCCAGTGCCCTAACCACTGAGCCACCACTGCACAGCTAACACTTGGTACGGAGATTGCCAGTGAAATTGAGTGAGCTACCTGGCCAAATGGGCGGCTGATGCACATCTTGGTTAGGTAAAACAGACCCACCCACGTCTGTAGTTTATTCTTACGTCATTGTAAGCTTTGATATAACATTAAATAAAAATACGAAATAGCAAACATCTTATCAAGACATGTTCAAAATGGTTTGATATTGTTACTTGGTTTCCCTAACAATTCCAATAACCAACCCCATAGACAGTTCATGGAAACGCCAGTGAGCAGAAAAACGCAGTGTAGCGGCATGTGGTGACAATTTGCAAGTGGGACATATGCAGTCGGTCAAATATTTAGAATAACCTTCAAATAACCTAGAATAAACTTCAGCGCTCAAAAATTAGCTTACAAATTGCACAGGCCTATATGTAAAAGTGCCTGTTTCACTAAGTAGCTAATTATTAAAGTGCATGATTGCCCTTTAAAACCAGCTGATACATAATGTTTGTATTTGTGTTAGAAAAATAAGCAGACGACAACTTTATGTAACACATGGCCCAGGTCGAACATGGCAGCAAACTACTGTAACTGCTGGAGTAGTGGGCTGATCTTAAAAACACTAACAACTGGCCATATCATATCATATCAGCTAACTAAAAAAGTATATACATTGCTTTGCTGCATAACTTGTAGCACCTGCTACAGGGCAAAAAAGTAGGTCTTATAGTCCAGAAAATATAGTCGTAACTGTTTTTCTTTCCTAAGACTTCTGAAACATCTGTTTCTCTTTCACTCTCTCTCCTTTCTTCACCCCTATCATCCCCACATGATGGGATGAATTTCTAGTAGCTTCTTTACATTCTAAGCGCATGTCAAGAACAACAAGGACGTGTCCGATCTCTCAACCTCTCTCCCTCAGAGTCTGGATGACGTGATCAAGGACCTGATGGCGTCGGTTCACAGGGAGTTAGCAGAGAAACAGTCCCTGGCATTCAGCATGACCTTCCTGCCCACGAAACTGGAGCTGAGCACGGCGTCCGCCGACAGCACATTCGTCTTCGAGTTCAGCAGTCCAGACACACGCAGCAACTTCGAGCAGGCCTTCGAGGAAGCCAAAAAAAAGCTTGGTAATCACACTGTTACGTCCACACAAGAATACCTAATAAACAGGCTACACAGGACTTTGATATAGCAAATCAGCAAAATCACCTGCACAGAATCAGAAACTTTTAGTCCCCAACTGTAGTGAGTACACAAGAATTACACTGTGCAAATCACTGTGTGCATATTTATGACTGTTTTATGGTTGATATTATGTCTTCTGTCTCCATAGCCATGAACAAGGACGAGTGGGACCCTGAGTTCCTGAAAGCCATCCCCATCATGAAGACGCGCAGCGGCATGCAGTTTTCCTGCGCCTCGCCGAGCCACAGCAGCCCGGAGAACGCATGTGAGGTGTGGGTGTGTAATAGCGACGGCTACGTGGGCCAGGTGTGCGTGCTGAGCATCAGGGCCGAGCCCACAGTGGAGGCCTGCATCGCTGTGTGCTCTGCACGCATTATCTGCATCGCCGCCGTGCCGGGACTCAAGAGCAGGTCTGACTGCCTATAACTCCCAGCATGCATTGCACTATTAGTTTGTTTGCAGTACTTGATGTCAATTGTAAGCTTACACAAGTTTCAAAAAGGCAAAACGTCTCGCACCTGGAATTTCCAACACACTTCCATTAAATTAGTGCAATCTGCTATGCATATGAATACATTAAAAACACATACAGTACAAATATGGTACACATCATTGTGTATCTCTGTTGCCATCGTCGAACGACTTTTTCCCAATACACACTGCTTTGAATCAGTGCAGCAGTATTGTAAATGTTGAGACTGGTGTGCTGTATTTTTAATCGGTGAATCTTTTCACCCCTAGCATTTATTAATTATGTATGATGAAGGTTCATTCGAAGCATTAATTAAAAATCCAGAACTCTTTAATGACAATTTCCTCACTTTTACAGTGCTTTACTTTTTACATAACAACATTAAAATTGATGTAAGCATACCAATAAAGTACTAATGAGCATTTTTACAGTGTTGCTGAAAATCTAGTGATGTGTTGCACATTACTGCTACCGTCGCCTGCAGCATTCTGCGGTGTTTTACTGACCAAATAAAACTGAAGTGAAATTTGATTATTAGCTAGCTGTTTTTTTGGAGCAATAAGCTAGAATAAAATAACAGCAATAAAATAAATAGACAATAAAATAAAATGTTCTTCCAATTAGTTTTTTCCAAAAGACGAGCCCACAGACCACCTTATTGTTTTGTATTGGCTCATGGCCCTAAGGTTTAACTGTGACTGGAAGTGAGTTCCTTTTTCTAGTTCCCGCATCCTTTCCCATTTTCATTCCCATTAATTGGCTTTTTCACCAGACACATTTTTATTTACGTTCGGAATAACCGCTGCTTTCTTCAGGGCCCCACTGCCACTAAGATCGCAATCTTGCTTTGCTTATAGCCTGTAGAAATAAATGAATGAATAAACATGGCTAAAACACTGGGGGGGTTTTTTCCTCAGAGAACGTGTGGATTTGAGGCACCCTGCCCCCACGGCGCCGTCTGTGTCCGAGTCGCCCCCTGCCCCCTCCATCCAGCCCCAGCTCCACATCTCCATCTCTCGCTCCTCTCCGGAGCTCAGTGATCCTCCTGCACCCACAGCACCCGAGCTGGGACCCTTCGAAAGCGACGACTCGGACGATGAAGACTCGCCGAGCCCTTCGTCTACGCTGCAGAGCCAAGCGTCACACTCCACCATCTCGTCCAGCTACGGCAGTGAGTCACTGATGCACCCAATTCACATGCTGATCTTTTCTATTACTTATTTAAATCTCTGATCACACATTGAGAGTAAGGCCTCATTTACAACGGTGCCAAATTGGGAAAATGGCAAAAACAGAAATTGAGAATAAAGAAAAAATTAAACATTATATAATAAAATGCGTGAGTGTGGGAGATATATTCTTGGTATTTTTGTGACCTTTGACAAAGAAGGTCGAAGAGCGGCGTAAAAGAAGTGATTGGGGTCAAATGAATGCATAATTAGGAGGTGTGGTTGGGCGTTGTAAAATCAAATCAACTCCTCTCATTCCCTTTAAAGACCGAGTGTATGCCAGCGGCTCTGCTCAGTGACATTTTTTGTACTTTAGTCAAATTTGGATAAAATAGCCTATTTATATTGAAGTGGGGTGTCATTAATAGTGTACCTAGTTGGGACAGGACTTTTAAGGCTTTGCTTGAAATCAGGAAAATGCTATTTTGTCCTTGCATTGCTGCTAAGAGGCGATAGCGTTAATGCAACTTGGGCCCATATTTGGTTAGAACATCCCACTGCACTAGTAGATTTTTAATGTTATTTACAATGTACAATGTATTTTACATTTTTTAAATGCACCAACTTGCGCTTTTTGTCATATTGGCTCATCCAGCAACTTAGCATACATACATTTGCAAGGATGGGTTGTTTTTAGAGCATCATTTCTTTGGGAAAACAAAAAGGAAGTTTTACCTGTTTAATAATACAGACAACTAAGATAGCTAGGTATATATTGTTCCGTGTTCATGTCATGTTCTCTGTAGCAATAGTTACAGTTAGCATTAAGAACCTTTTTCTGAGAAGTTGGAGCTTGAAATATGTTCCCAGTTCCCTAGACTAGTCAGCATTACTGTGACACTTGGTAGTGTCTGTGACACTACCTGAGAGTAAATCAATATAATTAAGCAGCTTATCTGTGGTAGTGTAGCTGCTTGGGTGTCAGCCAGAATTACAATGCAGCCTACGAGACATCACATACCAACATAATGGGAGCTTTCTTACATTCATGTAGCCTAGTTTCCTGTAGCTGGTTTACACTTATCTAAATTCAAGCGGTTGGGTTGCCGAAAAGTCAGACAGATTCATTACACAGTCTTTAAGACTCTGTTATAAAAGGGCCATGGTGATGCCGGCATTATTTATGCTCAGCCCTGGAGTAAGTTCATCCGGTCTGCCTAGCAGACACAAATATCACAGCAGTGAACTAACAACATTAGCCCTGGTATTTTTGCCCTGTGATTAAGCCAGTAACAACATAACCGGAGACCTAATAGTAGCAGCAAGGTTTAAATTTAGATTTTAAAATATATTTATTAACTGCACTAAATAACCATTTATATAGGCCTACCTATATCGGTTATGTGCTACTGACGCACCCTTTTTAAACTCATTGTTTGTTTATTAGCTGATGAGCTGAAGTGAAAAAACTTTAAATCTAGGTAACTAAAATAAACTAAAAATAATTTAGGAACACAGTTCAGCTTGATGTGTTTATAATAATCGGCATTTAATATTGTTGTGATAATCAGGTGATAACTATGTAAGTTGTTTGTGCACTGTAGTCTACTATAACCACGTTTCAGAACACTCTTTACATTTACACTTTTAACACTCTGTACAGCTTACATTGTGCTTCTACTCTAGCCAGTAATTGCATGTTTTCTTCAGAAAAATTAACATGGAAATGTGTTCCATGGAAAACGCACAGACATTTAATCTAATTTAATTACCCAAAGGCTTAATTTATTGTTTGATTTCATAGACCTTTGTGGCTATACATGTTACTGTAACCATAACCGTAACAGTATGCCTGATTTTGAGTTTATTTCTACTTCTTTTCTCTGTACATATAACAACAAAGAGCTTCATTATTTATTTAGCCATGAACTTTATTAATCATTTAGCGCTATTTATTTCTTCCCTTTCTCTCCACATGTATAACAATAAAGTATTATAACATTAAAGCTATAACTCTTAACAACTCTAACATCCCCCCACATAAAATATCACTGTAGCTAGAACTCTGTATTTCTTTGCCTCCCCCCTAGATGATGAGGGAGCAGGCAGTAAGGACATAGCCACCGAGACCACCAGTTCGGAGGAGGAGCAGGAGTTCTCCAGCGGGTTTGGGCCGCAGCGGCTCAGTGTCGAGAGCCCGATGGACGGACGCGCCATGCGCAGATCCAGCAGAGGCTCCTTCACCCGCGCCAGCCTGGAGGACCTGCTGAGCATCGACCCTGAGGCCCACCAGAGCTCAGTGTGGCTGGGCACCGAGGACGGCTGGTGGGTGTTTTAAATTATCTTTGAAATGTAGTATTTAATTTATTTGAAACAAACCCTGGTGCATATTTCCCCTTGGTCCAGTTTGTGTGGCCAGATGTTTTGACAAGGCCAGTGGTGGCTCAGTCGTTAAGGCTTTGTAGTCAGATTGAAAGGTTGTGAGTTCAACTCCCAGCACCGCAAAGCTGGCACTGTCTTTGAGCAAGACCTTCAACTCCTCAATTGTAAGTTTTGGATTAAAGCATCAGCCAAATGAGAGAATGTAAATGTTTTCTGATCCACTTATGTTTGTGTGAAACCCAACCAAGAAGGAAACACAACAAAAGTATTGATTTTACACAAATGGATAAATGGGTGAGAAAGCGCCCTAAGCTTAAGAATAAAGATTTTCAGTTCCGTAACTAACCATTTTCGGGTTCCCTTTGGTCCATTATTATTTAATTATTTTTGTCCACCACAATGATTCTTCCACATAATGGTTACACTATTGTTCAAAAGTTTAGAATCAATGTTTTCAGTAATATAAACCAAATTTTGTTTCAGATTCATCTATAAAAGGATTGTAATATGATTCTAGTGTTATGGACTTAAGAAAGCTGTAAAACATCATGTGTCCAGAATGATGACTCCAAAATGATTATGAAAGTTTTAGAGCATCAAGAGGGATGTTAATATAAACATTAATACCCAGAATGCCTCTTTTTTTGGAAAGCAGTGATCAAATCTTGAAGTGGATACTTAAATAGTATACTG
The DNA here is from genome assembly GCA_028565825.1 of Olivaichthys viedmensis. Taxonomy (NCBI): domain Eukaryota; kingdom Metazoa; phylum Chordata; class Actinopteri; order Siluriformes; family Diplomystidae; genus Olivaichthys; species Olivaichthys viedmensis. The sequence continues at coordinate 5,608,976 of JAOUQW010000030.1, read as the reverse complement.
GAATCTATGTATAATAATTTCTCCTTTATCATTACATTTATATCCTTTCACTTTTTAAATGACTTTTAAATAACCTTTTCCCAAAATACTTTAAAAAGTGAAATTTGTTCTGACAGCCATTATGTCGACACAGATCCATGATACTAACCTATCGAGGATTGGTCAACCAACCACATCCTCACTCTCATTATCATACCAAATCTCTTACACACACACACACACACACACACACACACACACATTTTTGTATATAGCAGTGACAAGCCAAAGCAGTAATTATCCCATTCGACAATTAGAGCTGTATAATTACTGCATGCTTTTATCGTCTCATATCTCACACACACTCAGTTCATGTGTCTGCATGTGTGTATGAGTGTTTATACCAATTGAATATGAATGAGATCTCAAACGTGAGTGTTGGTATGTGTTGTGTTTGGGTTTAGTGCTGCAAATTAAGTAGCAAATTAATAAGGACCCATGGGTTCGTTTGCAAAGAAGGTGTGTTTATCAAATTCTAAATCAACTAGTGCTGAGTATATAATATTGATATTGTGATAAATGGCATCACAATACACTTTTACGTAAGTATCGCTGGTGTCGTCCGTACTTTCATAACTTTCATAACACTGACCATTGTTACTCACAGTAACAAGTAGCTGAAACATTCAAATATATGTTGGTCCTAAATGTTTCATTTGTCCTTCTGTTCGGTGTTCATTTATTTTTGTAGACGTTAAACATCACAGTTTTTTTTAAAGTTTTTTTTTATTTTTTATGTGTCTCTGCTGCTTTGCTGGCACTTTGTTAGCCAACCTAATTATCATTATACATATCGCGTATCGTAAAAATGGCTTTAAATATCGCTATATGATATTTTTGTCAAATAGCCCACAACTAAAATCCCCTAACGCAAAAATTTGAGGTTAAATTTGTCAACACAATGCAAAAGTCAGATTTGTCTATTTAAAACAGAGACTTTCTCAGTACTCCTGTATAAAACTGATTCAGGATGAGTTACGCATGAGCTCAGTTAGTGATGTCATAATAAGCGCCACAGCTTTGGACCAATCATGTGCGGGATTATAGGATGACTGGGTAACCGGAAAGCTAGCTAGCTAACGTAGCTAATGTTAGTGATGAACAAAACTGTGGTTGTTGTGGTGTATTTAGACAGGTTTGGCTACTGTTAAATAAATCACTGTTAATATGATGATGCAAATCAAGACATGGGGGCGTTTCCAACTTTCACATCATCTATGAATATTCATAGATCCTTGCATTCTTTATGGGGGTAAAGGTGGAGCGAGGTTCTCAGACCATTTTTAATGGTTTGAAGCTACCCATTCAAGAGAATTTAAAGAGATAAAGGGGACGGAACGACAAGTTTGTTGATTAATTTGTTTTTTCTAATTGTCAAGAGGAACACACACACACACACACACACACACACAGTCACAATGGCTTGTTCTTTAGCTCCTTCTGTGGCTGTCCCCAACCTGGTCGTGTTCCCAAGCTGTCTGAAAAGATTTTAATAAAGAACAAATGCTTTCCCTCCATCTCCCTCACACACACACTTACACTCACACACACTCAAACTCTCTCACACACACACACACACACACACACAGCCTCGCTGATGTGTGCTCCTCTGGGATAGCTCAGTTCCTTTCGTCAGTATTTTTAGTGTGAGAAGAAGTCAGGTCAAATCTCTCTTCCTTGCTACATAGAGCGCTAAAATAGAGCAGTGCACTGCTTATACACACACACACACACACACACACACACACACACTAAAGCCACCTCTTTTAGCTCCAAAACATGATGAGCACCAACCAGTCATTGCACAAGCCTCCATTCAAACTACTTCCCAGACTCCTTTTCCCATAACATCCCAAGGTAAACAAAAGCACTTGACCAATAATAAAATGAAATGAATAAAAATATAATAAGACATGAAATAACAACAAAATCTTTAGAACAACTGCAAAACAATTAAAGAAAATACACATGTATATAAGACAGATAAAAGCACTTAGCTAAAAGCCAGAGTAAATAAGTGAGTTTTCTGTCTGGACTCAAAAATGAAAAGTGTTTCTGCACTTCTCCCGTTTCAGACAGGCGGCTCCACAGCTTCAGTGCTATTTAGAAAAATCGTTCCCACCTCTCCTGTTAGATAGTGTTAAAGGAACAGTTTGGCAAAACATCAAATTTACACACTTTTCCCTAGTCGATCAGCCAAGACATGTTTGGGGTCTGAACTTTGCTTCTTTTGTTTCGCACTGGAGCTACGAGAATAAAGTAGTAAATAAATAATGAAAATCTCACCCTAAACTTTTTCCATAAATACATGCCCAAATCTTCATGTACTTGCTTCAAACGGCATTTGTTACGCATTTTTAAATGCAGTGTGAGTCAGTATTTTCAAATTTAAGTTCAAAGTGGAACTGTATTAACATCCGCATAACTTCCAGTTTTCTGGTACAATTCCACTTTCAGACTTTGGGAGGCAGAGTGATACCAAACTGCACCAAAAGAAAAAGAAAAGAAAAAAAGTGATTCCGGTTGTCCAAGATGGCCACCGCTATAATTTTGCAGCATTCAGCAACACAGTGATTAGAGTAAGCCACACTGTGTCCTAAACCACATCAGCAAGGCCGAGTGACATCACTGGATTATAGCATAGAAACAAACCTCAGACACCAAACATGTCTTGGCTGATTAACTACATTTGGGGTAAATGGAAAATTGTGTACATTAGATTTTTCACCAAACTAATCCTTTAAAAAGCCAATTTTGTAACTAGTATATAGACGCGCTAGAATAGGTTAAAAGTTCACTAAAATATTAGGCCTATAGCTTGGCCTGGCTTTTGTCTATTCTGATTATAGAAATATGATGTGTGTACACGATGACTGCATGAAATTGTTCTGCGTTTCTGGTTTCTGTGTGCCCTGACGTGTGTGTGAGAGAACGTGTGAGGGAGTGTGTTGAGCTCTTCAGAGAGAACAGTAGCTATGCTGACTCGCATGCATGGTGAATTATATATATTTTTAATTCCATAAATCTTAATTTCATATTAAAGGCTGGATCTATCTCACTCGCCCTTTCTCCCTGTCTCTATATCACTTGCGCACGCACCCACACACTCACAAACACACACACTCGCAAACGCACATTGTCCTCCACACTAAGGTCACCCTTCATGTGATGCAATCAGCAAACCAACGAACCGATTAGTGTCTCGAGCGGGAGTGGTGTGTGTGTGTGTGTGTGTACATGACATAATACACAGGACGAGTTCACCTTGCAGTCTGTGCTGCTAAATCTGTAGTGAGGGATTGATTCAGCTGATTGAGTCCAGACTCCAGGACATAATGACATTGTCTGTGTGTGTGTGTATGTCTGGACCGGGCCGGTGTCTGGACACTCACACACACACACACACACACACACACACCAGAGATCCTAATTGTAAATACACACACACATGTACACATGCCTTTATTAGACAATAAGTTCACCTAATCTTTTCCTCATGACTGTGAGGTGTGTCAGTTCACCTCAGTTACCGGAGTGTCCACTTGTGTAGGGTAGAAGTGTGTAGTGGGGAGTGGAATGCACTTTACCCTTGGCATCAAGCAAAATGTAAAGTATGTCCTTTAAAGTATGTACAGAGTCATATGGGCTTGCTAACTAGCTAGCAAACTAGCTAACATGCTAACCAGCATTTGAATAATTAACTAGATTTCGAATTAGCTAGCAGAATAATGCAATGAAGTTACGTCAGCTCTCGTGTACAGACGGAGTAACTGGTTATAATAAAATTATACGTTTATACGTTTCGGTCTCAAGTCCACTTGAGCAGGATTTTTTTTTTAAAGTGTGGAAGAGAGCTGGAGAAGGAGAGAGGTGTGATAAACGAGACTATTTTCTGTCCTGCTGCGAGGGAATGTCCTTGATTTAGAACAAACACATACCTTTTGCCCCTTTTAGGCCGAACGTACCACTGCTTGTGGCTCCCACTGAGCTGATACAAGTATTGCATCATAATATAAATTTTGTACAGAATACTTGGGTGTAATGCCAAAGCACTGAATCATTCCTACACTAAATTATTATACGGTCACGTTACTTCAGTCACCAGCACGATAGTGCGTTTGGGCAAAAGTGCTCAGCTATTCACTTTCTCAGAAATTGTGCAGTTATAGAAACGCACACACGCACACATTTCTGACCTTTGCTGTTGTGCTGAGGTGAGAATTATTTGGAACAGTATTTGTGTGTGTTGTGTGTGTGTTGTGTGGGGGTGGGCGATGGGGGCTGTATGCATGAAGGAGTCTAAAAAATACTTACGATTGCATGGCCATTTTTTTCATTCCTGTGTGCCTTAATGAGGCTTAATGATCTCTCTCTCTTTCTGTTTCTGTTTCTGTGTTTAGCGGAATGTTTTTCGATGGGAATCACACATACCTGATCGAACCGGATGAAGGGGACAATGACAACGTAAGTACACACACACCAAAATATTCAGGCTTGTATGGATCATAAACAAGGAACCCAATAGGAACACTCACTACATATACTTAAAATGACAAAGTTACTCTTTAAAGAACTTTCAAGAGTGATGTGTGTGTGTGTGTGTAAGATATTTAGATATCTGTATAATCAACATATTATGATATTTTACCTGGTCTAATACAAAAGGAAGAGCGATTTCATTGGACTTAAGCCACTAAGTAAAATGTTAACCTGTTGTGCATGGAAATAAGCAACTTTTCCTCAGATCTTGCCGGGAGGGAAACACTCCAGCGAAAGTAATGAGCTATTTAAACAGGGCTATTTCTGGCCGAGCATGTTATATCATAGCCCATAACCTAATCAATAACGATATCTGAGCCTTTTGTTCCGTGTCAGCAAGGCTAGTACGATTAGCCACTAATGGCTGCTAGTGCTGGCAAACCTAATTCAATAAGGCACAGAGTAAGACGCAAAGCGAATTTTTATTTTTTTTTTGGCTGTAAATGTAAATAAAATAAAATAAAATGTTTGGAAGTGGATATGTCTTTCATTTCTAAACAGTCAAATATGAATGTAATTTGTTAAAAACTAGATAGGACTAATCTGAATTAGCATGTTAGCCCGTTGTCAAATGAAATGAGCTAGGAGAGGTGAATTTTACAACTTTGTAGTGCAGTGGCGTTGTGGTTAAGGACATCAGCGACAAGGATAAGGACATCCAAAGTGTCAGACAGCTTACCATAATGTAGACGTTTTAATGAGAGAGGAAGAGGAAGAGTGTTTAGGAACAGACGGAAATAGAGAGAGAGAGAAAGAGAGAGAGAGAGAAAGGAACAGAAAGTGTTAGAGGAAGAAAAGTCAGAAAAACATGGAGGATTAGCGTAAAGCTAGCTACACTATCTGCAACATTTGCTTAATGTCCCTGCACTCTCTGTCAGAGGCTCAGTGGTTAGGGCACTGGGCTACTGATCAGAAGGTCGTGGGTTCAAGCCTCAGCTCCGCCAAGCTGCCACTGT
>JAOUQW010000030.1:5538516-5550337 GCA_028565825.1 Olivaichthys viedmensis | reverse complement strand
CTAAAAAATCTATTGTTAAACTATTGTTTATCCATTTTTGGAACCTATGCAGAAAAAATGTCTATTTTTTTTTCAGTATTAGCGGATGCAATATATCTGTAATCTAGAATATTATTCACTCAGAAAACTGGCTTTATGCGAATTGTATATTAGCATTAAAAAAATCTGAATGGAAGTTTTGACACTTGACTAAAGTCTAAAAGTTGGGGTATGGATAAAGAGAAACAGATTTTCAGAATAATGGATAACTGACTAGGTGTGTGTTCCAGTCTTTCCATGACTGTGCACTTTTAAAGGTCTTCTTCAGAATATTTAACAGAACGGTAGTTGATAAAAAACACACAAGGATTTACAGTTTCTTTGCAGACTTTTGGAAAATTCATTTCAAAATATCCAAAGTATTCAAAAATGTCAATATCTAAAGATCTAACTGCAGAATACACACACACACACCCTTGCAGCCCTTGCACTTCTTACTAATGAAATGGACTTGTCCAACACTCTCACTAGAGGCTCCTCGGAGTCAAATTTGATTGGTGTGGAACGTTTTTCGTTTTTGTCAGGAGCCGCAGAGAGAATCAACAAAACACTGCAGTAACTGCCTGTCTACGATCATACGCTGTAAACAAGTACACATTCTGAGGAGTGTTACATAAAAAAGGGAACTGACACCTGGATTAAGACAAAGCCTTATTTGGACCCCATTTACACCTGATCGTTTCATGAGTCTTGGAGTATCAAGATTATATCCATATAAAAATGCGGGTGTAAATGCACCCAAGACGCATTTAAAGCTGATTTAAATCCGATTGCTCAAACCACTTCAGGAGGTCTCTCCACACCCATCTCTCCAAGCCACATTTGACAAGCAAAAACCCCTCCAAATGCATTACGTCATAACGCAGCGCAATCTGCTCCCATCAATCTTTACTTAATTTTCACGCCCAAATTGATCTGTTGACCTTCGCAGCATTTGCTATGGATGCAACCAAGGCTCATTGTTGTATTAAACAGCATCTGCTTCCAAAGATTTATTTCTGAAGTTGGCGCTGTCCTCTGAGTTTAAGGAAATTGAAAACGCCATGGAAAACTGAGATTTTCAATGCGGCAACCATCTTTAGCATAGAACAACTGGAAACAAAGAACAGTACATGATGTGCATATTATGCGCGATACAGCAATCAGATTTCAATCTGGATAACCAGAGCCCAGGTCTTGAAGTGTAAGTGCATGAGGTTAAAATCCAGATACAAGACGCCTGAAACTGTGAGGTGTAAATGAAGTCTTTGGCTTTCTGGTGTGAACATGCATGCATAACAGCAGCAACTCCAGAGGTTCAGACATGCATCCTGTCGTGCAGATAATGTGAGGGCAGGCGTGTGTATGTAGTGTGTAAGGGTGAGTGTGGGGATATGGTGAGAGATGAGAGTGATTTTTGAGAAGACAGCTAAAGAGATCTGAGGAGATTATCAGTGCAGGGTGAGAACTAGATCAGAACTGCTGCATGATGTGTGTGTGTGTATTGCATCATAAGGCTAAGACATGAAAACCCGCTTTAAGGAATTCACAAAGTGAAATGATAGCAAAAACTTTATACAGTTTGGTGTGATAATTTGTGAGGGGTAGAGCAAACAGAGCATTTAGGCGAGGTGATAATTTCCTTATCACAATAATCTCCTAACCTTTTTTATAGCAGTTATGATATCCAGCTTTTTAATTGCATCTCGATTTTTTTTGTAATAAAATAAAAAGTCACACATTTCTCAACGCCCTTAGACCTATCCTTTACTCAGATTTTTCTCATTTTATTATAATAGAGTTTTTAAATGAGACCATTGCTTGAAGTTGAACCAAAAATGTTCATTTAAGGCAGTCACTCGCTAGCTTCTCAGCTTTTTAAAGCGTTTGAACTGACTAACATAACCAGCTAGCTAACTAATGCTAGCTATCATTTACAAGTTACATGCTGCCTGTCAAGTATTGTTAAATTATCTAGCTAAATTTAACCCTCGAGAACGACTTGTTGTAATCTCCAAACACAAGTAGGAAATGCTAGCTACAAAACAGGCTGTTAGCGTACATTTGTAAACGTATTGCTCTGCAGTTGCGTCTGCCGTGTGTTGATGGTGATGAAGTATCAATATTCTGTCTGTGTCACGGTCAGCGTGGTCTGACGCTGGCAAATTCGTAACAATTCACACAGCTCAATTTGTATGAAAAGTTTCTTAGGTTAAAGTTAGGGTTCGAGTTGGGATTAGCGTTCGTACCTTTTCTTATGACTTCATACGTAATTGAGCGAAATCCAACCACATCGTCCAAATTTCTCATGTGATCTAGTTAATCACAGTACATTGTACAACCGATTACTGACCCATTTCTAGCGTGTGCAGTGAAGATGAGAGTCTTCGATTTCGATACTAATACAGATACAGATTCTTTCATAGATTAAGAGCCGTTTGACTTGTTTACATCACTGAACAAGCACAGCATTGCTGTGTACTGCCACTGAGAAAAATCATAACAAGGCAAACCCACACTCTCACACACTCTGACCCACCCACATCCTTCATGTTGTGGTGAGAATACACATGGCTTCAGCCGGTCTCACACTCAAACAATCACTCATTGGAAAAGCCGCTGTGGTGAAAAATAAGGCCGTGACCTCGCAAACCCCGACCTCGTCTCATTCCACTCGTAATTAGATTGCTATTGCTCCCCCTAATCCCTGCTGCTTTTTTTTTTGGTCTCTACATCTTCTATCTCGCTTTCCTTCCTTCAGCAAAATGTTTACCCTCTTGCTTTTTATATCACCCCTCTCTCTCAGTCTCTCTCTCTCTTTCTCTCTGTAACTAAGTATGTATGAAACTTGTAGTGATTAAACTTCCTCCCAATGACTCTTACTCTCTGGTTTCCTGTCTTCACTTTCCCACAATCATTCTCCCCATGCATTCCCCCTCCTTCAGTGCAATGCAGAGTTATACTTCACTCTACACACATTGGGCTTAAACCATTATATTAAACTCAGTTCCTTTTTCGCACACACATGCCTCTCTTTCAAAGTTGAGGTGATGTTAAGGCTCGACACTAAACTAAAGTATAATGGCGCCTGTTTATGACTATCATCTCATTTTTATGTAACAGAATGGCTGTCAGCATGGAGCATTATTGTCCAAGAGCCAATATTATATCACTGTGCATCATGGTGACTGTTGTTGTTTTTTTGGCATCTTGTTATGTTTTGAAATTGAATTGACCTTGAATTGTTTACATACCAGTAAATGTGAAATGTGTGTGTTGTGTGTTGGTGGCGTCGAAGCAGATTCCACAGTTTATAGCTTGACTGTGGACCCTCAAATTCCACAGGTCTGCTCTGTGTGTGTGTGTGATGCATTGAACATGCTGTGGAGGGAAAAAGAAAGCCAGCTTTGATGGCTGGGACCGATCTAAACCTTACGAGAGGCCTTGACCTTTTCTGAATTTCCTGAATTCACAGCCATCCCACATCGTGAAAATGAACAAGGCTAAGAAAGCCTAGTTTTGCCGGACCGCAGTCCGCCGATCGGACGTTCGAGAAGTTGTTCACATCACCGTAGCAACCATAGCAAAAAAAGCAGCACTTCAGAAACGTTGGAGACGCTTTAGGTTTTCCCCACCCATCTTCAGAGGAATCTCTTCTGCTGGATGTTCATCTTCATTTTACACATTCTGGCTTTTTCACTGTCCGGTTGGCAGGCTGTTTGTAAGCCAATCCTAGCTCAGTGGGTGGGAATAAGTATAGCACAAGAGAAGGGGTTTGTGAGAATATAGGTGGGGGGGAAATAATGCCTGGCCCGTTCAGCAGACTGGCAAAAAAACCTCATTGGAGTTTGTCTGTAGTCATACCGTTTTAGTGATGATTTTGCCTTGTCAACTGTGGCATCGAATTCAAGTTGAGGGTGGAAGAATTTCCAAAGTTCAGCAGTTTTTTTTTTTTTTCCCCTGGCTTGAGTCAGATACGTTAATAGTCGTGGGATTCTGAAAGCAACGGTAGCGCGATCATTAGCTAGGCTCTTCTGGACTGCTTTATAATTAGGTATTCTGGGGCCGGGTGTAATTATTGACTTAAAGGGCCACGTTCTCCTTACAGCCAACTTCCTGGACAATGTCTCCAGACTTGCTGTCTCAATCTTTCTTATTCCATCTCTGCTTTTGTTATTCTTTTTTTTTTTGTGGTCACATTGTATTCTTTAACCATGGCCTTTTGATATGTGCTATGGCTTTATAGCTCTTTTAGCTCTCCGTGTTTGTAGGTTTATGCTCTCTCATTTTGTTCAGATCAGAGGTAAGAGTGCAGAGTTCAGACACAGGGACACAAAGAGGACCTGAGGTGGATTTAACCCCTGGCCAATTGACCTTTGACCTGCGTTTGCAGCACTTCCTTTGCAGAAGTTCATGTTGGAAATCGAAACATCTGGAACCCACACGGCCTCCTTGCGGCAGGTTCATTGTGTCAGACACGCTTCCTGTTCAGAAGAAAGCGACACTTCAACTGCACCAATTTCTTGGGTCCTTACACACACAAACACACACACACACATACACACACACACTGTGTTCTAGTTATTACATGCCTTTACCAACTTCCCTTTGAGGGTATCCATAATCAGGGCCATTCCACTTTAGCCTTCAGAAGCAAATTTTACCCACGAACTGGTGAACATAACTGTTTAACGAAAGCAAAACATGGGTATAGTCAGTGTTCCCTGCAAAGCCATGCCCCAAAACATGCATGCACACTTCCTAGGATGGAACACCTGAAAGCTAGGGCAAGAGTAGGAGCTTTCTGAATTGACAGGCAAGTACGAGGCGCCTCCTAGTCCTGACAGGTTGGAAGTTTAAGTTTGATTGCTTAATCGACGTAACCCACCTTTTTTTGGTACATCGTCCAGCCATGTAACACATGACTGAATACTGTCAGCAACTGAACCTAACAAAATGCATTAACATTGTTAAAAAAATTACGTCGATGCGACGTCTTCCTAATTAGAAAACAAGGTACATGTCGCATGTTACATTGAGACATATATTGTGTATATTGTGCCAACGTTGGCTAGATGTTTGTGTGCAATCTGGATGTAAAAATTGGAGAAATGTAAAAATTGCATCTGTGCACCCTTAATTTAAAAGGGTAAATACTGATTGCGATGCAAAATTGCTTCAACTACATTGAGTGTGCTTTTTTTGAAAAATCACCTTGTCTTGTTAATTGTGTGACGTAGACACAACAAAGTTCCGAGCCATGAGGTGAAGTGGACGGGCGCAGGTTAAAAACACTGCTGCACTACAAGGCCTTTCTGTCTCCTCTGCTATAGTGTGATGTTCCTGCACACTTCCACGCCCTGCTGAGGGTTCCATGTCCTCCTCTTCCTCTAACTGTGACTGTTCAAACAGACTTATTCACTTCGGAGCTCGTTTAGATTTTTGCCAGAGACTCTCAGTGCACTGTTTTTCTTACACACAAACACACACACACACAGCAGTGTGTTATTAGGTCCGAGTTAAAAAGCTATTTTCACTGAGTAGGTGGATTGGGAGGGAACCACTCGTAACAGTATCGCATGTACACTAGTAATAAAGTGAGAGGAAGAAACAGATACCTTAAGTTTCACTTCTCTGAAAAAGCACTCTGAATAGGACCTGTGGTTTAGCTGCTCTTCACATCTGTCTGTGTGTGTGTGTGTGTGTGCGTGTGCGCGTGCGTGCGTGCATGCTCTTGTTTGAGGCTGTGAATCCACACATGAGTTGACGACAGTGCAAAGATATACTATCAATATTCACTGGAAGCTGATATATTCTAAGCTTTTGTCTGTGAGAACATCTTGAGTCATAAGTGGAATTTCCAGCCAACTGGGTTTATGCGAATTGTATATTAGCATTAAAAAAAATCTGAATGGACGTTTTGACACTTGACTAAAGTCTAAAAGTTGGGCTATGGATAAAGAGAAACAGATTTTTGGAATAATGGATAACTGACTAAGTGTGTGCTCCAGTCTTTCCATGACTTTGCACTTTTAAAGGTCTATTGATTGTGAGTCATCTTGTTGCTCTTCTTCAGAATATTTAACAGAACGGTAATTGATGGAAACACACAAGGATTTACAGTTTGCAGACTTTTGGAAAGTTAATTTTAAAATTGGCAGAACCTTGCCAACAACCTGCGTGCGTCTGGCTATCGCATGACTCAAAATAGGAGCTCTCATGTAAAAGCAAAGATTTAAGCATGGTTCTAAAGGGTTAATGGCGTTTAAAAGGGTTATGTAATCCCAACATTCCTGGCCATTCTCTGAAGCAGACAGAGAGAGAGAAGGGTTTTGGAGTTGAGCGCCCTAGATTGCGATAAGGAGTGCTGTAGTGGTGGTAATGGCTGTTCGGACGGGAAGTGAGAGAGAGATAGAGGTCTGTAAAAGAGATAAAACTATTAGACCCATTGCTAAATGAGAAGCGGCATGTGTGTGCGATATGCCATGAACCCCCCTCCTTCCCTCAGCCCCCATCAAACTATGTGAGCCCAAAGCCATGTTTGGATTCCGCCCAGCGCTCGTTCGGTCGATAAAGGGGTTCGCTGGGGTTTCAACTGAGGAGTCACTGCGAAAATTCCTGTCTTGTATAAGAGCCAATTTAACCAAGTCCACACACACACAGATGCACAGTATGGCTTTTAACACACACACACTGCCCCCTGATAGAGAGGCACCAGGCTTCACTACATGCTTGTGGGAATTTTACTTAACCAAACCAAAACACTTACATAATACATGATACTGATGTTTAGTATCACACACATTTTTCTGATAAAAGCACATTTCTTTAAAAAAAAATTAACCGAATTAAAGAAAGGCAGCAAATTAGCAATGTGACTCATGCTGCTTGTCTGGTGGAGTGCTAGCATATCATTAAGTAGCTAGAAGACAGCATTCTTAGCTAGCTAGATAGCTGGTCTTCGATATTTCTTTATCAGATTTCTGTCACGAAACCTTTTTTTTTGTATGAAATGTTTCCATAATGAAAGCATTTTCCTGGACCTGTGTCATAAAAAAATAGCTAAAAAAATGTAAGGCATCTCCCAAGGCATATTTCACACATAACCATGCTTTGTGCCCTAAAACTCCCGTAAAATGTGCAAACCTATGACAGTTTTCAGCAGTTTTCAGTTTTCCTTTCCATCTTTTTGAAGGCCCTGAATTCATTCAAACAAGCTGAGTGTCCAACACCTTTTCTTTCTCATCTGCTCTTCATTACATCAGTTGCTTTAGTGGGGGGCGGTTTTGTGTGTTTTTTTTATTTTTACTACCTCCTGCCTTCTGGCTAGCGAGCAAACCAGCCGAGCGCCAGACAAACACTAATAAAACGCTCATCTGAATGCTTCCTCGGTTGCCTCTCAGCCCAAAGTGTGATGTCTGTGTCGTCTGACAGCGTGAGACAGAAAGAGAAAGAGACAAATGGCTCTTGGTGCTCGGAGGGCAGAGATTAAGTGGAAGAAAAGTCTGAGGGAGGGAACATAATGTTGGTCCACGGGGGGGTGTTGGCTGTGTTATGCCTAGTCTAACAAGAATTATTCTGTTTTTTTGTTTGTTTTGTTTTTCTAACAGGACGTACAGTCAGAAGAAGGCCACGCTGGAGAGGGAGTATGCACAGGTAAAATCATGATTGTGTGTGTGGGTGTGTATGTAGGTGGGTTCTTATTTTATTTATTTATTCATTTATTTTTTGGGTCCATTATTCATACTTTACCTCTCAAGTGCCACTTTACCACTTTGGAGAGTTTTGTTTGTATGAGAGAAAAAAACGGTGAATGTGAGCGTTTTATGTGAATCAGAAAGACTTTTAGTGATTGTGAGAGGTAAAGTGGTGAATGTGAGAGCGTTTTATGTGAATGTGAGAGCATTTTATGTGAATGTGAGAGCATTTAAAGTGAATCAGAAAGACTTTGTGATTGTGAGAGGTAAAGTGGTGAATGTGAGAGCATTTTATGTGAATGTGAGAGCGTTTTATGTGAATGTGAGAGCGTTTTTATTTGAATGTGAGAGCGTTCTATGTGAATGAGAGCATTTAAAGTGAATCAGAAAGACTTTGTGATTGTGAGAGGTAAAGTGGTGAATGTGAGAGCTTTTTATGTGAATGTGAGAGCGTTTTATGTGAATGTGAGCGTTTTATTTGAATGTGAGAGCGTTTTATGTGAATCTGAGAGCATTTAAAGTGAATCAGAAAGACTGATTGTGAGAGGTAAAGTGGTGAATGTGAGAGCATTTCATGTGAATGTGAGAGCGTTTTATGTGAATGTGAGAGCGTTTTATGTGAATCAGAAAGACTTTTAGTGATTGTGAGAGGTAAAGTGGTGAATGTGAGCGTTTTATATGAATGTGAGAGCATTTTATGTAAATGTGAGAGCGTTTTATGTAAATGTGAGAGCATTTAAAGTGAATCAGAAAGACTTTTAGTGATTGTGAGAGGTAAAGTGGTGAATGTGAGCGTTTTATGTGAATGTGAGAGCATTTTATGTAAATGTGAGAGCATTTTATGTGAATGTTTAGAGCGTTTTGTGTGTCAGAGGTATATCAGAGGTAGTTTGCCTCATATGTACTTTTTTTTGGCTGCATGGCAGTATGAATGTATGCTTCTTTCTGTCTTTTGTGTGTGTGTGTGTGTGTGTGTGTGTGTGTGTAAGTTAGCCAGAGTGGAAATTAAGGATCAGAGGCAATTCCATTGATTTCACCACTGCTGCGGCTATTTCACCTCATCAATTTTCTGTAATAGCTGCCTTCACAATGATTACGTTGTGATCCCGTTTTCACATTGTCACTGGAAATCTTGCATTCACTTGTCTTAATCGCACAGATCCTTATAAAACACGTCGTTCCCGCCCTACAGTTTAAAACACCCTGCAAACTCCTTTTAATGCCAGACCGCTAATTAGGATCTATCCACCACGGGAGGAAAGATTTATCAACAACAGATCAATACCGTGTAATTAACAAAACCACCCGATCAGTGTTTGTCATTTTGTGGTTTCAGAGTCACTGCGTGCAACAGGACGTTTGTTCGACTTTACTGTCAACTGTTTGTCTTGTTTTTAATAAGAATGTCCTCTGGGAGTTGAATCATGACGTATTAATCACGTTGTACTGAGCGACAGCATACGAGCTGATTTCCATTTTATTAGCATTTACTGCCACTAGCATCCGCGTTCAATCTACTGTAGGAGCCTGTTGATGTCTTTATTGCTGCCATATGGGTATATATCGGTATTTATTATGACTACAGTGTGTGCCAAAGACTCCTTTCTAAGTCTTAATAGATGATGCTCTGGAATACCAGGGAAAATGGAGTAGGTGTTAAGATGACCTTGAACAGAGTTGAAGCTGCTTCAGGTTCCATAGAGCCTGACCCCTGATTTGGAGGGGTCGCTGATTAGCATGTATTTAATAGCGTCTAATGTTTTCTGAGGCATCCTAAGAAGAAGAGAAGAGGAGACCATTTTTGTTTTGCCCTCTGTGTTGGATTAAATCGATGGTGTAAATAAGAAGAGGGATTTGTCAGCTTTGAGATGCAAAATCAGAGGCCAGGATGCTTTAGCATGTCATTTATCATTTGAAATATATGCAAACAAATCATATATCACTGTGATTAATGTCCTCTGGGGGTTTGAATCATGGCCAGATACATTAAATATCCCTGATGGCGTTAAAGATAGTGAGCTGTTTTGACTGTAATTATTTTTCCTTTAGTCATGCTGCTCATGTGAGTGTCTGTCAGAGGACTGACTAAACACTCATTAGGAAAATGTTGTATTTGTCAAACAATATTGTTCCATCCAGAAATGATTGCTCGGAGGCCACAAGGTTTATTCCTTTATGTAGTGCATAACATAAATGATGAAGATGTCAGACTTTTCTACTCTGTAGATCTTGGCTAGTGTTTTTGTAAGCAGCTACCAGTGGGGCTGCACACAAAATAAGCATGTGATGATATTAAAATTTCATGTCATGACAATTGCCTAAAACCTTAGTCAATTGTTTACAATATTATTTTGATCAAAACTTGTATCCTCCATGTTTTTTTTAACTTTCTTGGGACTTTTCTGGTGGGCAGAATACAGTGTCTAATATTGTATACAGTCCTTATGCTGTCTTTTTTAATGGTACACACTTTATCTCAGGAGCACAAACACGACCAAAAATGCTGCGTCCCCAAGCACCTGTCACAACCACGGCCAGAATCCAGAACTCCATTTCCTACAATGCGCCTTCATCACATGACACCTAACCTGACTCACTTTTCCTCGTTCACAATCTCCCAGCTTCTGATCACGTACACCTGTCCCTCATTACACCTCACCCTATATAAACTGGACATACCCACACATCAGATTTAGGTGTTTGACTCATTCTGTTTACCTGACCGCCGATTCTGCCTTTGCCTCTACTGTGTTTGCTGATCGCCTGACCATTGCCTGTGACCTGACTTTGATTCTGCCTAAAGTGTGTGATCTGTCTGTCTGTGTATCTGCGAATAAACCCTGCACTTGTATCCAAACCAGCGTGTCTCGTAACGGCACCCTCCTTCGGAATGGCACTGACGATGGGAAAGTGTACATAAAAAACGATATTGTATCTGTTGAACATCACGGTATGTTGTATAATTGATGACCGCCACATACCTAAAGCCAAGCAATGCAGTGGGTCTAGAATAAATGCTGCCACGGAGATTATATTCCCTCGGATTACTAACCTATCGGATTAGAAACGGGTGTGTGCTCATGCATTTGTCTCTCGTGTGCGTGTGTGTGTGTGTGTGTGTGTGTGTGTTTGTGTTTTTCCCGTAATAACAGTGGGCTGATCTTGGCTCTGGTTCAGATCTCTAACCAACACCTGGCACCATCGTCATGGAGAAATACTACCATGCCTGCGTTCACACACACAAACACACACACACACAATAGCACGTGGTCATAAATGTAACTGCCACGAGGGCTCGCAAATCAGAACACACACACACACAGAAATGTCAGATGGAGGGCCAGCTGAAGCCATGTGCAGATGACAGTTTGGTGGATTTGAGGTGTAATTAAACGCAGGCTGTTTAGAGTTCTTCTCAATAAAGAGCATTGTTGGCAGGTGCAGATGCTCAAAATAAAAGAGCTGTTATTATTTGTTCGGAAAGGGGCAATAAACTCCCTTTTAGAGCCGTGTAGAGCTCGGCCTTCGACCCTGAACTCTGGGTTCATGTGTGCAGGATGTAAAGGAGTGTTTCTCACTATGCGTTTGTGTTTGTTCAGTTCGCTTGACGTTGCGTCTTCCACTGCTCAAGTTCAATTCCATTACTAAAGAACGTTAGTATCGAGAACAGTAAAAATACCCAGAAGCGTTCTTGATCCTACCCAAATATTGAGGATGAACCGGTTTGTGATTTGCCAACTAGAACAAATTGTAAGACCCATAATCAATGGCAACAACATAGCGATAACTCGTAACTGTTTACAGTTCTTCTATTTTCACTAAATGGTGCATTAAAATCTGATTCTGAAAAAAAAACACGATAAGAAATGGGTAATACAGCTGTCAAATATTTGTTAATTCGGTACAAACTACACGTAATATAGAAGCTTGTTCTGATTTCTGTCAGGAGGCAACTGCAGTTAGCTAAGTAGCTAGCAGTAACTTCCTGTGGTAACGTTATTAGTGAGTCAGTGAACTTAAGAAAATGGATAAAAAAATAAAATAAAATAACGATTTAAAAAGACACCTAATGTGGACATTTTTTCCAACTTTTATCAAGAGGAGGC
>JAOUQW010000030.1:5467668-5482979 GCA_028565825.1 Olivaichthys viedmensis | reverse complement strand
AGGGAGGGTTAAGGGCCTTGCTCAAGGGCCCAACAGTGGCAGCTTGGCGGAGCTGAGGCTTGAACCCTCGACCTTCTAATCAGTAGCCCAGTGCACGAACCACTGAGCCACCACTGCCCACAACATGCTGGGATATGTGAAGAATGAATTTCACTGTATATGTATATGTATATGTGTATATGTATATGTGACAATAAAATAGCATTCTATTCTATGTATGGGAATGTGGTGGGAACGCGGAACAGGAACTCATCCAGTCTAGTTCTCATTCAGCGTCCCTAATGTTAACTAGCTTGCTAGCAAACGTGGCTAGCTACTTAAAGTCAGATATCTCCTGCTGAAGATATCGCCTGTCGCCTGTCACTCAGAAAAACCTGAAAGCTGATCTAACCAGTCAGCTGGCTATTGTTAGCAGAGGGTTGTGTTTACAGCAGGTCGCAATCTAATCATCCCTGGACAATACAGCTGCCAGCAGGCAAATAAGCCTTAATACTAAAATCAAATAGCTGAACACTGAAAATGGTGCCACCTGTCTGGTTAACGGAAAATATGATGTGGAATATGTTAATCTAATTTCTCCTGTAAATGTTATGTTTCTGAACTCTTTCATAATATTTCATTCACTTTTCCCATGCCTACTTGTGCATATATAATATTCATTTTAAGATAGTGGAGCGTTAACGTTGCAGTCTTGAAAAACACAGAACTTTGACTGTGCCCCTAATTTATAATTTTTTTTACTTGGGAGTAAAAGTGCTCCTAAAAAAGTGTAGAGCATTGTAATCTATTATATTGTGTTAATGAAAATCAGTATTTTATGCTAAGCACCACGTCAAGCTGGAGAAGTGAAAAGAAAGGCTAATGGTAATATAATATGATCACGTGTGCGACTGGCTGATCAAATTTAACATGTTGTTAGCTGATCAAAACGTTCCCTTGTTGACTCAGAGACGCCCGTCACTTTGCACGATCTGGACGCGCCGGCTCCCCCTTCTGGCCCAAGCTGGCTCTTGATGTGTGTCCAATTTTTTTCCTGCTAATCGTCTGCTTAATGTCACATTAAAGCCTGTAATGTAGTTACAGTATTTATGTTCTCCAGACTTTTTTCACTGCGGTTAAAGGGCACATTCTAATGGAGCGCTCTTCTCAGTGAAACGCCGTGAAATGAACTGTTGTAATGTTTCTCTTTCTTCAGCTAAAAAAAGTTCTCCATTAGTGTCCGATGAATATTTAATTGCACCATTAGGAGCTAATGCATAACCACTGGTGAGGAGGAGGAATTAGTGAAGATAGAAAAAGGTCAGTGTGAGAATGTTAAGCTTTTGGCGGCCAATCGTAAAAACAGGAAGCCGCCGCCATGTGTCAGTCGAGAACTGACAGGAAGTGTACTTAGCGTTAATTATTAAAGAGTGGCGCTTGCTTTGAAAATGGCGGCGGGCTTTTGTGTGCCTTTTTCTCTAAATTTTGCGACGGACAGAAGGCCGCAGGTGATAGAGTTGTTTTGCGTACAGCTTGTGAAGGGTCACACTTTACTAACAGCCGTTAAAAGCAACTTGCTGTGTGTGTGTGTGTGTGTTTGTGTGCTGATGGTCATTCTCTCTTTCACCCTTCCAGACGGTGAAGCTCAAAGCAGAAGCTCGTCTGGATCTATTAAGGCAGGTGGGCGTTTCCGTGGATACGTGGCTGAAGAGCGCAATGAACCAGGTGATGGAGGAGCTGGAGAACGAGCGCTGGGCCACGCTGCCCAACCTCACTACCCACGACCCCTCGCTCACGGTATGCGCTTCTCTATACTTCTGTACTCCTCATTATACAGTTACTACCCATAATCCTTCCCTGTCACTGCTCTCTGCCATCCCATAATAACCCTGTGGACAATCCTTCAGTTGCAAAAAAATTCCAAAATGTCTCCCTACTCATTACTCAATACGCCTGACCATCATCAGTCCACTGTGGACGTGTCTCAAACCACACTACATAATCACTATATAGGCCACATAAACACTGTCAAACATCTGACCATCATCAGTCCACTGTGGACGTGTCTCAAACCACACTACATAATCACTGTATAGGCCACATAAACACTGTCAAACACCTGATCATCATCAGTCCACTGTGGACGTGTCCCAAACAACACGCCCTGTACACTACATAGGCCATATAAGCACAGCACATTTATGGAAATTATCAATGCCATACCTGCTACCCTTTAGGCTACATCATTTTCACACTATCTATTGTGGTGCGTTGTGGGTTTTCATTAGCGCACTGGTTTTTGTCTATGGTTTTCTTATGTGCTAAGCTCTTACGATAAGCGGAGCAGAGAGAGACAGGCGGCGCAGAGAGAGACAGGCGGAGCGGGGAGAGATTTGTCACCTGCCGTGTGAAAAGCCCGTAAAGCTGCGGGCAACATCGTCCAATTTAATAGCCATCGGATTAGATGGAATATATCGTCAATTCCAGATACCATCGTCAATTGGCTCAAGCCTATTGCCTCTTTAACATCACTTCCTGAAACCCGTTCCCCTTCCTGAGCCTCCAATCCAGGCCATCAGTCCAGCCAAACACACACACACGTGCACAGTAGCAGCAATGCATACACACACAGCACACATGCACACACATCAGGCAATGCATGCACACAGAGCAGCAGCTGAAACACACAGGTACACAACAGTAACAGGAACACATACAGGCACACACATGAGCTTGAGGCAGCCCAGCACTCACTGTGACCCCTCCCATCCTGCGCTCTCTGTCACACACATTCTATCACAATGCATTTGCTGATGTCGAGGTGATGCTGGTGTGCAGGCAGAGGGGGCAGCTTTACTTCCCACTCTCGGGCGCAGTAATGATTCATCATGCTTTGACGACAGCGATGAGCCGAAAGATCTTTGAGATTTGATGCCATCGGCGATGAGAGCAGAACGGCGCTCTTTAGAAACGACAGGGTGAATGATGAACGCTCGCTTCATGATTCTTATGAGCCTTATTAAAGTGAAAAAAAAACGTCATTGTTTTCCACACACTGCTGCCATCTGCTGATTACATTATAATCACAGGCATCGATCTGATGCCACACATCATTACAATCCGAAGTTCACTTCATATCCAGAGGCCCGCAAGGGTCCTGCTCAATCTTCCTTGATTGACTGCTGACTGGGACCGACCTGTGTCGTTTATCTTCAGTATAATGAGTGCAGTAATAACTAGTATATATATACTATGTATATATCGATTTCAATTTATTTACAGAGCGTTTTAAAGAACATTGTCACAAAGCAGCTTTACAGAAATCTGACTCTAGACATCTGTGAGCGGGCCGGAGGTGACAATGGCGAGGCAAAACTCCTTAAGAACATTAACGAGAAACCTTGAGAGGACCCGAGACTCAAAAAAAGAACCCATCCTCCTCTGGTCTACATTGGATAGTGGGGTTACTTTCACCTTGGCTCCATTTTAGGAGGTTTTTCCTTGCCACCGTCACCCTTGGGTTACAAACTGGTGTCTGTGAAGCTACTTTGAGACACTAATAGACACTATAACAAACAAAAATCTATTCTCTTCTGAAAATTCATTAAACTTCTGAACTGTTTGAGGGCGACGGTGGAAGAGTAAACATGAGGTCAGTATTTAGAAGTGCGTTCGTCTCTTGTCTTGGATTCTCAGCTCTTTCTCCAGACTCTCCTTCCTATTCAGTCAATATTCAGCGCACATCAGCTTGCAGCACGTAGAGAGAGAGAGGGAGAGAGAGAGAGAGAGAAAGAGAGAGAGAGAGAGAGAGAGAGAGAGAGAGAGAGAGAGAGAGAGAGAGAGAGAGAGAGAATATAGCAGGACAAATCGGGGAGAAGCAACAAGACAGACGGAGCCAGAGGAGTCAGCAGAGGTGAATATTGCGAGTAGGGACTGCAAATGAAACGGTCAAAGAAAAGAAAATGATCAAATTAGGACAGGATATGTAGCTAGGTGGAGGCTAATATAGTTACTAATATGTTAAAGTGTTTAATCTTAAAATTAGATTTGCTTGAATAGCACTAACTATATTGCATAATAGTAGCTACCTGTAATTCCAGGAGAGTGATATCTGCTGCTAAGCACTCGGTCCAGATCGATCCAAGTTAGGGCAAGCTCCACGAGTCAGAGGACTCGTTGCTCCAAAGACTTGCTCACCCTTAAACAGTGTGTAAAAGAGCAAAGCAAAGATTCCAGAAAGCGCATCGCCAAAAAAAGATATCGAAGCAAAGACGGGCAAAATGAGAGCAAAGCTAATTAGGTTTGATGTAATTATTATTATTTGCACTTAAAATATCTATTTTTCAGATTTTGATGCTTAATATTTAGCTTACAAATCGTGTACTTTTGTTCAATACTTTTGGCATAAAATTAACTCCATAAGAAGGAACAAGGAAGGAACATTTCTAACTTTTATAGCATTCATACATAGGAGTGTGTATATAACATTTTATAGCTAGGAGTTGCCTTTTTGTATATTCGTCCTTTATACCGTCCACAGTCAAGGTGGTATGCTTACGCACACACTTTAAAGTACAGATAAGACTCCAGGCACTGCCTAATGTATCACGGCTAATAAAGTGTGCTTTTAAAGTCTGTAGTTTACCATGTCAATATTAGAGTGATTACTCAAAGTATTATTCTAGCACCGAGGCCCTGGGACTGCTTGCTTCACTCCTTGTGCCTGATTTCAGATCAGTTTTCCCAACCTTTCCTTGGAACATTAGCCAATCAGAGCTGCCAAGTCCAAGCAGACCTTCGTTTTATTTTCCAGCTCTCCTGTGTAAATGTGACTAAACATGTCCCCTGGCTTTTTATCCTTTAAATCTTTTGGATTTACCTGAATGTTTTGGTCCCTGGGGGTGGGGTCATGGTCACCTGATCTGTTGTAGTCCAATAGCATAGTCAGTCAGGTGGGTGGGAATTTGGACTAAAAGACAGTGTCCCAATGAGAGACGAAGACGTGGCCTTATTCTGTCAGACATTTTCCCGCTATACTAACCCTCAAGCTTTCTTGTTTTCCTAAGTCTTTCTGACAGGAGACATGCAAATAGAATTTGAATGCCTCAGGGGAGTCAGGTTTTTGTGAAAAATGTTTTCTTAATGAGCATGGCTGCTGTGTTTCTGTAGACCACGGTGGAGCTGGACCGAGACGAAGGCGAAGAGCTGGAGGAGAACATGGAGGCGTTTGACGATAGCAGCTCCAGTCCTTCAGGAACACTGCGGAACTACCCACTCACCTGTAAAGTGCTCTACTCCTACAAGGTAACACAACACGCACACTCGCATGTACCTCTTTGTTCTGGGCCTTCTAAAAGTCATTGGCCCAGCTCCGATGCTTTTTTTTTAACAGGCCCTTCTCAACCATGTTGATTGAGTCAACATCAATATAGACTTATATAGAGCAGAACTTACCCAGAAAGCATTGTGAGCTGACACAATTTCTCTTTCAAAACAGAAGAATTGTTGGTAAAGATGTTTGTAAGTGTAAACAAGAGTGATGAAATGCTGAATATTAAAAAAAAAAAAAATTTGCAGTTGATTTGCTTTAAATTGGGTTTTATGTAGCCAACTCCTCTATCGGTACATAGATTTAGACGCAACGTCATTGCTTTATACCGCTGGCTATATAGCAACCTAGCTAATTAGTAGGCTAGCACAAAATGACTCTGGATATACAATGGGCTCCAAAAGTCTGAGACAACATTGAAAATCCACATTGTTTTGATACACTGTCTCTATCTCACTATCTCTCTTCTGTTCGTCTCCTTACATAAACCCTTCTGTTACTGCCATAAATCTCAAACATTCATCAGTAAATAGGACTTTTTTTTTTCAGTGATCCACTGTGAAATGCTGGTATGTGTTAGCCCATGGCAAGCGTTTAGCCTTGTTTTCCTTCCTGAGAAGTGGTTTAGAGACGCTACTCGTCCTTTAAGACCACTACTAGCTAGCCTTCTTTAGACACAACTTTTACTGATTCTCTCGTTCTTTGTTCAGCACATTCTGTATCTGTGATGAAGTTGCTGTTTTCTCTCTCAGTGAACAAAGCTTTATGTATTGCTCTTCTGATGGTGTGCTCACTGATTCAATTTCAGCAAAGCGTTTTAGAGTGCCGTACAGTGGCAATGAAAAAAAGCCCAGATTCTTCAATGTGGTCTCAGATTTTGGACAGAAGCACATTTTGGACCCCACTGTAGCTACAAAAATCAATTCAACAACATTATGCTTATTGCCAAGAGCAAGAACATTTAGATAATTCTGCTCCCCTTGTGCTGTAAGAGGCCATTTGTAGGTGTGACGTAGGTGTTACGTACTTCCGAGTCAAGAGGAGTAATCAATAACGACGTGCTTAAAATAGTGTTGAAACACAGAGATTGTCTGTTATAGAGGTTTTCCAATATTACACTTGTGAGTGTTTGCACTCAGATGCACTTAAACACTCTAAGCTCTGCATAAATCACTCACGCTCTCTCTCTCTCTCTCTCTCTCTCTCTCTCTCTCAGGCATCCCAGCCAGACGAGCTGACCATCGATGAGCATGAGGTGCTGGAGGTCATAGAGGATGGAGACATGGAGGACTGGGTCAAAGTAAACACTCACTCTGCATATTTAAACCTGACCGATAGCACACTCCAGTGAATTTCATTCCTTTTTTGGTCATAACTTCTTCTTTTTTTCTTCTTTTTTGATATATGCATATTCTTCTGTGTTGGTATTCATGGTCACTACACACAGCTACCAACTGCTCCCTTGGGGATAAATGAATTAAATTAAGATAAATTAGTCAAGTCAATTGATTATAGTTTTTAGTTTCAGATTTTATAGTAAAGTTTCAGATTTTGTTGGGGTCAGTATGTGTGTATCCGTGTTGTGTGCAGGCACGGAATAAGGCAGGCCATGTGGGCTACGTGCCTGAGAAGTACCTCCAGTTCCCCTCCTCCAACAGCATACTGAGCATGCTCCAATCACTCACTGCCTTGGACTCGCGCTCACACACATCAAGCAACTCCACCGAGCCTGAGCTGGCCTCAGGCAGTATCAATGGGGACGCCAGCAGTAAGTCTCTAACCCACACACAAACACAAAATGTTAGAGATAACGCCTAAACGAAGCGTCCCGATATCAGAAAATAGCTGACGAGGCTTTGCGTTGTGGCCTTTCTTCTTCCAAGTCCATTATTTTCTGATATTGGGATGCATTGGCAGGCATTATCTTGCCTACCAGCATTTAAAAAACGGTGGCTTTGTACTGTATATGTTTTGTTACTCATAACTGAATGATTTCTACCGGCTACCGATTGCTGTAATGGTTACGTTTCGCAGAGCGTTATCTCACTTTGTTCTTGTTGCGTTTAGCCTATAAATAATTCCTTTTTGTGTAATTCCCTTTTGCGTAAATACGAGCCTAGACCGTTATATACATTTGTCTATCATGGCCTCATTCCAACATGGTTACATAGCTTTGATTTAGAACTGAGATTAAATTCTTGACCAGATCAAAAAATAATGGACCAGCCAATCAGAAATGAGTGTTTTTTGGGCTACCAAGCAGCGCAGTGGAAAAAAAAATTGGCTCTATCGTTGGAAGATTGTGAGCTCAAATCCCAACGATGCCATACCCATCCCTTGTCGGGAGTTTAAGAGATCATAACTGACCCTGCTCTGTGGGTGGGAAGGATGGCATTACTTTCTCCCCTGTCCAGCAAAGCGATACTAGCCAATCGTGGGCGTCTGTGAGTTCAAGTATACAGAAGAGGACAGTTAGTGCTTTCCTCCAAGTGTGTTAGCTGCCCTGTAACGTTTGCATGAGCAGCAATTTGAAAAGATGCGGTGGCAGACCTGCACATGTCTCGGAGGAAGCATGTGTTAGCCCTCATCCTCCCCAGTTGGTAGCCGTAGTACGATAGGGAGAACTAGCAAGTGGTTTGGAATTAGCAATGGCCAAATTGACAGAAAATAAAGTAAAAAATTAATAAATAAATAATTAGAATTTCCCATGGCCATGGTATAAACATATATACTGGGGCTGGAGTGATGTCATAAATTCATGGAATGCTAACCTACAACAGTGCCAGTTCAGTTATTCAGTTAGGGAAAATACCGTTTTCACTGATTTTCACTTATTTAGACCGTGTCTTCTGTTTTAAAAATTGGGTAGCACATTTAAAGTGCCACGCCGCGCATGGAAGTATTTTGTGACTTTGTTATCTATACCGGTATAGCATAACATCAACGGTATAGTATTTAAAATTTCCTCATCAAGGTATACCATCATATCGATATATATCGTCACATCCCAAATACATACACACGCATTTGTACATGCACCTAAGTTATAGTCTGCTTTTCTTCTCCACGCTTCATCTTCTGAAAAAGAGCTCGTGGTTGTGCAACATTGTGCTGCAGACCGTTTCGTCTCTTTATTCATCTTTCCCTCTTTTTCTTTCTTCCTCCCTCAGTGAGTTTTGCAAAGGCCATATACGACTACGAGGGCCAGACGGATGATGAGCTGTCCTTCCCAGAGGGCGCCGTCATCCGGATCCTTAATAAAGACAATCAGGAAGACGACGGATTCTGGGAAGGCGAGTTTAATGGACGAGTGGGGGTCTTTCCATCCGTCCTGGTGGAGGATCTCACTGCAGAGAACGGAGACGTGCACTGGGCCTTGGATGCTCAGGTAGGACAGCTATAAGAGTCCAGTGACTTCAGGGTGTAACTGTGAGCACACACTCGTTATTGCAGTTTAAACATTGATGACATAGTGAGTGTGTTACTGCGTGTGTTTGACTGTCGCACTTTTGAAAATGATATTCAACAGAACAATAGGTGGAAATGTACTACACTTGCACAGATATTGTCACATGGATATGTGGAATTTCTGTGGGTTTTGGATTAAAAACCCAATAATCAAGGCCATTTTAATTTTCACGCTAGTACTGGCTGTAGAAGATGGACCTCCATTTAGACTATGGTTTTCCATTTCTGTGCCTTTCTCCCCACTTCTTCTCGCACACCACACAGACAAACACCCTGTCCAAAAAAAGTGTTCACAGATGATCCAGATAAACTGGGCATGCCCTCATCCTGTCTGCCTCCGATGCCCGATATGTCTGGGGGCTTATTAGAACAGGCGTGCCTGCTTCCTTCCTGCAATTAACATTGTGCCGAGACGCCTGTTAACAAGCCACTTCTGAAACGAGACGAGAGTCACTTCCTCTGTCATCAGTACTTCTCTGATTACATGCTGATTTTGATAAGAAGCCAGAAATTAAGGGTGGCGATGTTAATAACGTGCTGGAATCTGCTTTAACCTGTAATGGACACTCTGCTCCATGACTATAAATAGACAGACAGCTAAATCTACCACTGTAGCGTCAGTAAAGCACTCAAGCCCCTTTGCAATTATTTTTTACATTCAGTTATTTTAACGTGGTTTAATGTCACATTAATGTCATGGCAATGACTTACATTTACAGCATTTAGCAGATGGCCTTATCCAGAGCGACTTACAGAAGTGCCTTGTATTCTCTATTGAAAAACACATCCTCATGCTAGCACAAATAGGCCAGGGTCTAAGGAATACCATCAAGGTACAACCCTGTTAGAGAGGAGTTAGTGTGATGGAGTATATTTAGGTTTAATGGAGTATATTTAATGGGGTATGGAGTATATAACCTGTCCCATCATCCACCATGAAACAGAAAGAGAAACGGTTTTTATGTTATCTTTGCCTTGGGTCTATATTCATACCAGGGCTTATTTTCTGTTCAGTAGGAGGTTTGTTTGGACTCTGACAATTATTTAGTGAGGATAAATAGGGAAAGCATTATGAGCAATGTTATCATGTGTTACATGTGATGGCCATAAATGAAACCAAAATGACGCCCTTGTGAATTTTTAACATCAAGTACAAAACGGTTTGTGTTTAAATTGAACAAATCTGTCACGTATAACCTCATTTCAAAGCATGCATGTCTATGTACTGACCTGTAAAATATCATTAAATTTAGGCTATTTATCATGTGATCAACATTTTTTCAGCTTCAGTGATATTAAGAGACAGCAACACAACATGATTATATAACCACATATTTCAAGACGTGTTTATGCGTATTTATTTATTTTTTATCAAAATCAATGTCTATGAATGTCTAGTAGTGGTAAGTCGAGGTGATCAGTGTTATAATCTTAAAGACGTTTTACCACTCATCCAAGGGGCTTCACGAGTTCTCTGATGCCCACTCGTGCCTTTTGCTGCATCATATACAAATGACAAAGCTCATTCAATGGTTAACGTGTTCAATGCTCCATGCCGCAGGTATCATCGTGTGTGAAACTGCAGTCGTCTTTGCCCCCGTTACCCCTGTATGATCAGCCCCCCTGCAGCCTGGACTGTAGCCCCGCCCCCAACATGCCCCGCTCACCGTCCGTCAACGGAGGCCACAAACCACTCAGCTCGCACAAAGCCCCGTCACACAGTAAGAGACCCTACCAAAACCTAGTCAAGTGCACTTCACTCGCTGCCTTGCTTTTCAAGAGCAGTTTTGACAGCTTTCTAAACTTTGGCTTTTTGTCTTTGTGAAGATCACAGTTCCGGTTTGAGTCCTGAGAGTCCGGGCTTCCCACAGCCACCGAGATTCACACCCGACGGATCTGGCCCGGGAAAATTGCGACCTGTATGTAACCACTTGTAACTTGTGCATTGAAAATTCTACATGTTAGTTATTTGCTTCAGAGCCTAATAGTAATAAGCGTTGCTGTAATTAAGCATCACATTTGCCATTTGTTGGGTTACTTGCCGCTTTTTCTTTTTATCACGAACATGCTGTATGTCAAAAAAAAACACCCTATTTACCACATAGCAACCACACCCCATTCACTATAAAGTGCACTATGTTGGGAGTGTGCCTTTTTCTTGTCATCCCTGAAAGTAGAGTGGAAAATATGCAGCGCTCTCATGAAATCCCAGAATGCAATGTAATAGGTAGTGTGTCCAAAGTAATGTTAACAAATACCCATAATGCACTATGGCATTTGAAGATGACATGGATCT
Organism: Olivaichthys viedmensis; assembly: GCA_028565825.1. Taxonomy (NCBI): domain Eukaryota; kingdom Metazoa; phylum Chordata; class Actinopteri; order Siluriformes; family Diplomystidae; genus Olivaichthys; species Olivaichthys viedmensis. The sequence goes on along the minus strand of JAOUQW010000030.1, from coordinate 5,471,907 downwards.
GTTAGAGAGTGACACTGTGACTTATGATCATAACATTCTTGTTTCAGCCACAAGTTTCGTTTGATTGGCTTTAATTGCTACTGCAAACTGCACATGCCGTCCCAGAACTCCTCAGAGACATTTTATGAGAAAAAAAAAGAAGAAGTTGATTAATGAAGCCGGCGAACTCTTGCCAGCTACGTTAAAAACAATTTAGAATTATACGTTCGTTTCCAAGACGGACGTCCCGCACATATCTTGTAAGAGAGGTCATGTGAAAAAAACAGCGGGTGGTTTTGGACACATCCACAGTAATGAGCGTCATAGTAATAAGACATATAAGCATCTTTGGATTATTGAAAAGCACAATATAAATAAAATGTATTATTTTTATTATCATCGGTGTGTAGAATGAGCTCAGCTCGTATTATCGTTCCCTCCTCAGGTCCGTGCGGCTCCGCCTCCTCCAAAACAGCACTCTCGCAGGCAAGTGGAGAAAACCGAGGAAGTAGAGATCACACTGGTGTAGCAGTGCCGTCCTTCTGTTTGGAGGACTCCTACATTTGACCTCAGACTCCTCCTATTGGCATCATGAACATGGCTACCCTTCCAGCACTCTAAACGAGGAGGACTGCATTTCAAAGACCATGTCTCGTTAATCCTGGAAACACCTCTCGCGGCGTCACAGACTGTTTGGTGCCTTTTAACCCTTTTCATGCCAAATACAATCCTCGTATTGTAATTGTACGAGGCAGGTTTCGACTTTGATTACGAACTCCATGTGCCACGCGACCTGATGCAGACCGCGTAAAGCCAAAATGTTGTGGCGTTACCGGTTATAAGGTCGTGCTGTACAAATTCAAGATGGCAGAAAAGGCAAACATATAAGGAGTAATAAAGCCTTGTTGGTTTGAAAGAGACTTAACTTGCACATATTACCTATCCAGCAGGCTCTTTAATAGCAGAAAATGCAATATCAGGAGGTGATGGTGGGATTCGCGGGGGGTGTTTTTGGTGTACAGTGGGTGTGGGTGATTAAGTTTGCCCCGGATTCAGCCACATGTAGTCCTACCATACGTATTTAATGTTGTATTAGTACAGTACATTACTGTTGTCATAGGAATGTGCAACATTTCTTCATATATTGTAACTGAGTGAATGCTTTTTGAACTATAATGTCGAGCAGAAAGGGAGTTGTGTATAAAAGGGTGAAACGGTGAAGGAGGAAGGGTGGGAGGGAGTAGAAGAGAATGAAGGCTGGATCCTCCATTTGCTTTTTTCACCCCTCCTGCCCTCCTCCTCTAGCCAAACGCATTACTCCTCCCTATCGTGTTGATCTGAGTACAGTACTAACTTCATGGATATTATCCTTTTCTCAGCTTGTCCTTATGAAGACTGCCGTTTGTACGTATTAACTAATATTTAGTCGTCGAAAAAGGATACGCGAGTGGAGGTTTTTTTTTGACACGTATCGGTGTGTGCCGTCCCTCGGAGCGAGCCGTAAGGCCGTTGCTTTATCAAGCGTCTGCTCCGGTCTAACCAGTTTGCATACACCAATCAATATATGAGCACTAGTGCTTGATTTTTCTTCCTAATTCTTATCTTGCTCTCTCGTCACAATAGCACAGGCTAAATCTGATGGAGTGTGTTGGCAGACGGGTCCTGGCGGTGTTTTACTCCCGTTTCATTGTAACTAGCGTCCTAAGTGCTTTTCCTTTGTACAAGGGGCCGCTATTTTCTCTACTGTGCGAGTCTCATACATTGAATAGTATTTTTCTGTCTCAGTGAGGCAATAGAAAACTCACACTTCATCAACAAAGTTCAAATCCGACGGTCCAATTCCCATTTCATTCTGAAGTACTGAATGCCTGTTATTTATATCAATATCGGCCCGTAACTGGGTTTTTTTTGTTGTTGGTATTTTACCATACTTTTAACTAGGCATGTGCTGAGATTATATTTTTATATTATGACATTTGCCTGACCTTACAGTACAATTCAGAATATCATCACAATATTGTGTATATACTACATAGTACAAAAAAGATTCTGTCCGCCATGTTTTTCAAACTGTCACCTGGTATACAGCGTTAGCATCCGTCTTCAGATGGCAGACCACAGAAGGCGTCTCATTGAGTTTGGAAGTCCTTAAAGAAGTCATTGGCATTTATATACGCATGTACTTTCCCATATTTTGTTCGTCGGCTGGCTAACATGAGCTAACCTGACAACATTTCTGAGAGGATTTTGAAGTCATATTCATAAACGTTCACAATATTCACAGCTAACACGAGCTAGCTGGCTAACATGAGCTAACCTGACAACATTTCTGAGAGGATTTTGAAGTCATATCCATAAACGTTCGCAATATTCACAGCTAACACGAGCTAGCTGGCTAACATGAGCTAACCTGATAACATTTCTGAGAGGATTTTGAAGTCATATCCATAAACGTTCACAATATTCACAGCTAACACGAGCTAGCTGGCTAAACATGCTAACTTGACAAGATATCTGAGTGCAATCATCTACTCAAAGACACATCTACCAGTTTGCGGTCTACAAATAGACATTTTCACAGAATTGACACGTGATGCTAATTTAAGTTTGTCCAGAGAGCCTATAAAGACCGTTAAAAGACAGCTGCCCTTCCAGAGGGTTTTGGATTGTTTTGATTGTTTGGATTGTCTGCGAAATATCGCATAAACAATTATCAGCACATGCCTACTTTCAACAGTATAGCACGTATTTCAGCACTTTCCCAAAGCTATATTGCTTTGTATCTTTTGAGTTTTAGGTGTGCATCTCGTCTGCTGACCCTTGTGTAGCATAGCTGCCGAAATGTGTGTGTGTGTGTGTTTGAGATTGTGTGTATGACTGACTGGATTCCACCCCAATGGTTTGGTTTGCAAAAGAACACAGTCCTGTTATTTATTCTCTTCCTGCAGGAATTAGAAATGACCCATTTTCTAGAGATTAGCATTACTAGTGTTAATGAGAGCAGGGTTAAATAAATAACGTCACCTTGAGAATAGCACTTGGGGGGGAAAAAATATGTATGTTTTGGATTTTCTTTCATTGGAGTGGACGAAATTGGCATATCTGCCCTTATATCATGTCTTTTTGTCGCAGCCTATTTTCTTGTCGATCTCGTTGAGATCTTTTGAATGTTATCGAACTTGTTTTGAAGTTTATGGCCCATCCTGTCAGAAAGTTCTTCTTCGAGTTTGACTTTTTTTTATTTTTTATTACTCTCCCAGTTTCCTTTAGACAGTTTCCACTTTCTGCAAAAACCTTCATCGACATACTCTTGTAATTCTATTTTTTAAAAGCCCTTTATTTGTTTTATTTTATTTGAAAGACGCCGCTAGAAAAAAGATGGCGTAAATAACATTGGACTGTTGCCGCAGTGGGAGTATCCGAGAACAGGTCAAGACATTTCTTTCTGCGTATTATTAGCTGTAAAGTAATTTGTATTTATTGTGTACAAATGTTAAATAAAAAAATGAGAAAAAATGCATCCCTGGTTTCTTTTAGGTTTGTGCGCATGTGTGCACTTTATCTTCGCTATAATAATGAAAATTGAAATGATGCAGGAGCATTTTGTTTTGTCCCCAAATGGGAAATGCATTTTACACACAATGTTTTGTTGAAAGAAAAATTTTGAAAAGCATTCTGGTTGCTCGGGGAAAGGTCAGGGCTTAGTATAGGTGTATAGCCCTATCTTGCTAGAGTAATGCATAAGTTAATGGAAAACCGCTATAGAGATAATACAATACAATACAGAGTGCATGTGTATGTGTATGCCACCAGAACAGCTTCAATGTGCCTCGGCATAGATTCTACAAGTCTCTGGAACTGTACTGGAGAGATGGAGCACCGTTCTTCCAAAAGACATTCCCTCAGTTGGTGTTTTGATGATGGTGGGGAAGAGCCGCTGTCTAACACGTCGCTCCAAAATCTCCCACAGGTGTTGAGACATAGCATATGATTTACATCATTTTCATCCTCATCAAATCATTCAATGACCCCTTGGATGCACTCATTTATTCAGTTTTTTCCTTTAATTTGCCATCCATCTGTATAACGTACTTCAGTAATAAAAGTAGTGAAAATTGCAGTGTAGTACACACATATGTTAAGAGAAACAGCACGTTTCGGACAAAAGTTCATTAAACAGACAAAGTTCAAGTTCAAGTAGGTTTTTATTGTCATTTCTCCATATACCTCTTATACATTGAAATGAAATGTCGTTTCTAC
>JAOUQW010000030.1:5419946-5431849 GCA_028565825.1 Olivaichthys viedmensis | reverse complement strand
ATGAAGTTGCTGTTCTCTCTCTCAGTGAACAAAGCTTTATGTATTGCTCTTCTGATCGTGCTTTGGATACAACTGATCCAGTTTCAGCAAAGCGTTTTAGAGTGTCATACAGTGGCAATGACAAAAAATACCAGATTTTCAGTGTGATCTCAGACCCCACTGTAGAGGGAATTTCAGATGCTTCCGTCACTGTGTTTCACTCATATAGCTTAAAACATTGACTTTTCGTTGTTTTGCTTTCAGAGTCTAAGCAGGTGCTGGCACAGCTGCTAGACACTCTGCTGGTCATTGGCACACAGCTGCCAGACAACATCGCTGTCACTCAGAGACTCATCGATGTGGCATGCAAGGTAGCGCTTTAGTCTTTTTCTGTTACTTTGAATAGAACACGGACAAGTGAACGAATCCCGATGTGGCTATAAGACGTATTGTTTGAGAAAAGACTTAAAAAATGTGTGTTTAGTAGCATTGCGGCAGTGCTTGTTTTGTATCATCATATTGTTTTGTCATTTAAAACGCTACCATTTAAAAAGAAATCATTTTAGAATCTCTTTCTGTCCTTCCCCCAGTACCTTACTAGCACCTATTTCGGGGTGCGCAACAAGTGTCTGCAGCTCCTTGGTCGTTTGGGTACTGTCGATAAACCTCTGAATAAGGAGGCCGAGGCAGGACCTGGCACCTCCACCGCGCCCCTGAGGGATGTCCAGAGCCTCATCAGTGATTACTTCAGTGACCAGGACCCCCGAGTTCGGACAGCGGCCATTAAAGCTATGGTGGGCACCACTAGCGTTGCATTAGCTCTTCTGCTTTGTGGCCTCACATACACAATGAAAATAAATTGAAATGACGGCTCTATTTAGTGTGTCGTATTAGGTCTTATCTTGTATCCTCAGCTGCAACTGCACGAAAGGGGAATGAAACTCCAGCAGACGATATACAACCAGGTAAAGGCTGTTGCTATAACATACAGGTTTCTGGTGCATGTTCAAATTCAGTTGGTTCTGAATGTTAAAGACGGACCTGGATTGATCTTCTGTCCCGCAGGCCTGCAAGCTCTTAAGCGATGATTACGAGCAAGTGCGCTCAGCCGCTGTGCAGATGGTGTGGGTGCTAAGCCAGCTTTACCCTGAGAGGTGGAATGATTTTTTTCAGCTGTTCTTCAGGCTTTACAGTCTGAGTCCACTAACGAGAGCTGTTTTATTTCCATCAGTTATCAAAAACTAATATACGTTTATTCAACTGTATTTCTCCAACAAGATTACATTATTCTTCACTATAATAAGTTCAAAACAGTGTGTTGGCTGAAAGCAGCAGGAACACATGTAGTCTTGATTAATAAGTATCAACTAAGTACAGTTCTTGATAGTGGCCTCAGACGTTTGGACCCTAATGTCCACTAATAATGATTGGTACACCACAACACTTGACATGTGGACTCTTTTTATCCCCATGTCACACAGCATCGTCCCCATTCCCTCATCCAACGAGGAGATCCGGCTGATCGATGATTCGTTTGGGAAGATCTGTCACATGGTCAGCGATGGCTCCTGGGTAGTGCGAGTGCAGGCTGCCAAACTACTGGTGGGTTTTTTTTTAAAAATTATTCTTCAGGGAAGGTTCTGATGTCTTTCTGCACTTTCTAATTGGTTGTTTTGTAATCTGTTTGTTTTTCCGAACCAGGGCTCCATGCAGCAGGTGAGCCCACACTTCCTGGTGCAGACACTGGACAAGAAGCTGATGTCGGATCTCAGGGTATGAGCTCGCAAAGCGGACATGTAACACATGCACAGTGTTATGGTGTCATTTTTTTCATTCACAATTGAGAGAAAACTGAAAAATTTGATTCACACAGTTGATGAAACTTTATGTATTTTTTTTATACATGATAATCGCCTAACATTTTAGCACGGTTTATGTTATTAGCCCTATATATATATATATTATATATTAAAATTTTACATCAAAAAGGAACCCTGACAGCATCGTATTTGGGACATCCTTAAATTCTGTCCTCCATGTTTTTCAAACTTTAATGCCTTCGCTAAAATTGAAGCATGCTGCCTTCAAATGGGTCCAACATAAGGAACCTTATGCCCCAATCACAATGACTGTTATAGTGTCACAATACATTCACAAAAAAATCTGTTTATTTTAAGTTATATGTTTCATCTGGCCAGCATTGTGTTGCAGGAACATTTGTGGTGCGTTCTTCCTGGTTTTTCCAACATATGCGTCAAAATAGCATGCGTAAATCCTCTTGTGTTATTTTTGCTGCAGTTTTTTAAACAAAAAATGTCTGATTTTTCAACCAAATTCACACAGAAAGAACAACCAAATGCAAATATGACGACATGACACAACGAAAATATGTTTTGCAAAAATATGTTCTCCGTATAGCGTGTTGCAACTACACACGTATGCTTTACTATACATTTAATAATTGCATTAAACATTACGCAGCTGTTACACAATAACACGGTCAGTGTGATCAGAGCATTAGAAAAATTAATGTAAACGATGCTCGAAAATGTTGCCTACCAAGGCAGCCTCCTCCCGAATAACACACAGGGGTAGCGAAATGTATTTTAAAGTGTCCATGATGATGATGTGTTGATTATTGAGGTATGCCGTTTTAATGATTATTGGCACATGCCTGCTCCTCACACCACAGAGAAAACGCACAGCACACGAGCGAGCCAAAGAGCTCTACGCTTCCGGAGAGTTCTCCTCAGGCCGGAGGTGGGCGGACGACGCCCCCAGGGAGAAAGTGGACACGTCAGGCGTGAACCTCATCGACTCCGGAGCCTGTGGCGCTTTCGTGCACGGCCTTGAGGACGAGATGTACGGTATGTATTCTGGCCTTAGTGAACCTTCCTTTATGTCCCTATGTGTTGGGATACATTTACACCGATGTTCCTGTGTGTGGGGTTTTTTTTTTTTCTTACAGAAGTACGGATCGCGGCTGTAGAGGCCCTGTGCTCCCTGGCCCTGTCCTCTCCCAGCTTTGCAGAAAAGTGCCTGGACTTCCTGGTGGACATGTTTAACGACGAGATCGAGGAAGTGAGACTGCAGTCAATCCACGTGCTGCGACAGATCTCCACTCATATCACGCTGCGCGAGGACCAGCTGGACACAGTGCTCGCTGTGCTCGAGGTACCGCAGGCCAACAGAACATGCACAATAACACAATGTGTTCACAAAATAATCAGTGCTTAGATGCCTGCTTTAGAGGTCAAATGAATGTGTCGCGAAATACAAGACTATTTGTGAGTGGAGCATGTCATGGTTTTTTTTTCTGCAAGTTATGTTGGTTTCCATTGGCCTTCTTTAATTTATTAATTTTGTTGGTTTGCTGTAAGGCTAGTTATGAAAATCCAGTCCAATTTATCCGCTAAAGTCAAACGGAAAACGTTTGTCGTTACTTATCAAATATTCCCAATAAAAAACGCATCCCATTGCCTACATTGACTTACATTTCAAAGCACGAAAACATTTTTTGCATAAATATTCCTCGTACAGAAACATGCCAAATTACACATGTATGTAAACTACATTATGCGACTTCAAGATCTGTAAATGTGAAACACGATTCTTAATTACCATTTGCAAACATGCATTTTAAGTTGTAAGATGTAACAAAAAACTTTGAAAATTTTTGCCGTCTTTACTGATTTAAAAAAAAGAGGGAAAATGTGCAAGTAGTTGCGAATGTGAATCTGATTTGGTGAATATAAACGCTCTTACTCGACATTAATCAGACAAGTGTATGTTGGCAGACTGGTAAATGGTTTTGCGTTGTTTTTTTTACATAATAAAAAATTTGCATAGGTGTCAATCTCGAGGGTGTGGCCTGTTTAGGTACACACAAGTTCTCACTAATGTTTTGTACAATTTTTTTGGATAAATAATAAAGACAATTCATAAAGCAGTACTGGTTTAAACATCATGTGCAATCAAGAAAAGATGACTAGGATTAACATTTCCACGTTGTGGATTGTGTGTCATCAAATATCTATTCTCATTACATACCAGTGGCTTTTTGGTTGATTTTTATAGAATTAAGGATTATTATTGTTATTATTCGTTTCAGGATTCTTCGCGGGACATCCGAGAAGCCCTGCATGAGTTGCTGTGTTATACTAACGTATCGACTAAAGAGTGTATCCAGCTGGCCCTGCTGGAGCTGCTTAAGAACCTCGCCAAGTATCCCACCGACCGCAACTCGGTGTGGAAGTGAGCTCACAAACTATATTTCTGTACCGCAGTGCGATGAGCACCAACTAATTATTCATATCTTTAAAAATATCTTAATCTTTATCTTTAAAAATGCTTCTCGTGCCTCTTATTCCGCCTTATTTCTTTTTTAACGCCCCCTGCAGGTGTTTGAAGTTCCTTGGAACTCGTCACCCCACTCTGGTTCTGCCCATTGTCCCTGAGCTCCTGAGCACACACCCGTATTTCGACACTCCAGAACCGGACATGGACGACCCTGCGTGTATCCTGCCCTGTTCAACCCTGATTTATTTTTTTGTTATGCTTCTGTAATTCTTTATTCTCGTAATGGGAGAGAATTTGATTATTCGCGATTAATGTATAAACCTTAAATTGACTCATTATGTGCTACATGATTGTTAAAAGATGATCTAGGCTCCTGTAGAAACCATAAGCCAGTCTGGGGTCGACTTTGTGTATTAAAACATTGTTTAATTGCTGAAGTCCTCCAGTACTACACTATCCATAGTCCTAAAAGCGAGACCTACCAATCAGGGACGTCGTCGTAATCGTGGAAATGTAGCTGAACAGGGACTTCAAAGTTCGTGGAAAGAGATCGAGATTGGCGAGAAACTGGTTCGACATCTGACATCGTTCACAATGCTTTACAGGATCACGAGTTTAAGACATTAGGAACACAGTTTTGTACCTTGGCCCTTTTTCTTTTAACATTTGAACTTGTTTTTGCTTTGGCGTGATTCATCTTGCAGATGATTGGTTTGGCTCAACGCTTGAAACTCTTTATTTAAGAACTTTCTAAAATGTCTATGGAGAAAATGAATGGGAGAGAAACTTCTGGAATCAAGGCTGCTGAAAACGCAATCAGCTGATCAGCTCTATAGCCAATTAACATCATCGCACCGTTCCGGTGCAGTGACACTGATTTTAAATTCCTCCGTTATAAAGGTACATGTGGCCCTTTATTCCTTTTTCATGCATCTTTTATTAAAGGTTTCTTATTTTTAATAATTATACATACCGGGAACGTGCCCTTTTAACGAGAGAGAGCAGAATACGTGTCATGGGAGAAATCACGAAGAAGAAATTGGCATTGAAATGAATTCTCTCGTTCATTTAGAATTAGAGTTCGCATGTATTATGAATGAGAGTGGTCCCAAAGAAAACAAATGAAAGCACAATATTCATAGCCTCCTCCTTTATGTGCTTATTTTTCCTGATGTGAGTTTGATCAGACATTGCCGTGTTGGTGCTGGTGTTTAATGCGGCGAAGTCTTGTTCCACCATGCCGGCTCTGTTCTCAGACCACACGTTCCGGCACTACGCCTACCTGCGCGACAGCCTCTCGCACCTGGTGCCTCAGCTTAGGGTGAGAGCTGCACTCAAACACTAGTGGTTTCCTCTTTAGATTTTGAGCCGTTGCCATTAGGCGTTTATTATTAGTCCTGTTATTATGTCATTGTCTTTCCTTTTTGTGCAATGTTGCTTTCTTTCCTCTCACACTCTCTCTGTCTCACTCACAGTTACCAGGCAGGAAGCAGATGGCAGCTCTGGGCTCGGAGTCATCAGGAATGGAGTCATGCAGCTTGGAGTCAGCGCAACAGTTCCTCCAGGAGAGCGTGGCTCGAGTCAGCACCCTGCAGAACCTGGACTCGCCTGGAGCTCAGGACCTGCTCGACTTCACCATCAGGTCCGAAACGCAGGGTTACATGCGATGCCAATACACAGACTCAGCTGTGGGCGCTTTGATGGAGTGTGTGCTGATATTTGTCTCCTCTCTCCACACACAGAGACCTGCAGAGGCTCGGGGAGCTGCAGACAGAGCTGGCTGGATCAGCAGATTTCTCTGCCACGTACCTTCACTGTCAGCTTCTGCTTATGAAGGTGTGTCTCACATGTGGCGTGGAAGTCAGCTTTGAGTTTTGCGTTTGAGCTCTGGAATTCTGTACCTGAGAAACTGAGCACTCGTGACGCTCTTAACACTTATGAGCTTAAAAAGCATTTAATATTGCATTCATTCATTCTTTGTATCTGTTTTCTCTTTTTGAATTTTATTGTTTTAATTGCTCTGTCAATAACAATCTGGGCTTTTTTTAATTATCTAAACATGGCTTTAAAAAGTGCTATTTTTTTTTTTACGAGCAATATTAATTGGCAACTCTGGGCTATTTTCACTTAATATTACTAATGCATACTTGAGATTATAAAAAAATATATATATATTTTTTCTATATCAGGCTCTACAAGAAAAGCTGTGGAACATGGCTGTGCCTCTGTGTCTAAAACAGAACGCAATGGCATCAACTGCTGCACAGCAGGTACACACACATACACATACACAAAGAGTGTAATAGCACGAGGCAATTATATTCAAATTATTTTCATTGACCTGACTCTCTTCATGGAATAAAATGAACTAGATTGGAATATACTGTACAGTAAAACACAAATGCAGTATATTGTAGTTTTGTTTGTCCTCCCTGAACAGATTAATGTGTGTGTGTGTTTGTGTGTTAGATCCTAGAGGAGACGTATAAGTTGGAATTCCTGTATAGCGGGCTGGAGACGCGTCAGGTGTCAACTATTCACAATGTGCGATTGCAAGCCAAGGCACTACAGCTTATTCTGACTGCCCGCACCAAACGAGGGTCAGCACTGCCACTAATACACACACACACTTTCTAAGGATTATATACACACTTCAATGTCAGATGGGAGTGTGTAACTCTCCATACTTTCCAGACAATATGATCTCCATACGTGATCAACAAGTGCATGTATGAAAGATGCATTTAAAGCACAATTCAATACGATTCAGTACTGTGCAAACATTATTTTAAACGTAATAAAAAAAGCTTTGAGGTCTGGGAGACCACACCCTCTTCACTGGGACTGACGGACACAGAAGCTATGCGTCCTTTACTGGGACTGACGGGCACAGAAGCTATGCGTCCTTTACTGGGACTGACGGGCACAGAAGCTACGCCTCCTTTGCTGGGACTGACGGGCACAGAAGCTACGCCTCCTTTACTGGGACTGACGGGCACAGAAGCTACGCCTCCTTTATTGGGACTGACGGGCACAGAAGCTACGCCTCCTTTACTGGGACTGACGGGCACAGAAGCTACGCCTCCTTTACGGGCACAGAAGCTACGCCTCCTTTACTGGGACTGACGGACACAGAAGCTACGTCCTTTACTGGAACTGACGGGCACAGAGAAACATGAAAAAGCACACAGTGCTAAAGGAGATTAATTTACTTTACCGATACAGAGACCCTTGGACTGATTCAGTCACCATCGGCTCCCGACTTTTGCACAATACAAACTGCTCTAAATCGATGCAGCTGTATTGTAGACATTGAATCTAATATATAATCTGTGAATTTTTACAACCCTAGTATACTGACCTGCTCTTCCAATCCAGGGTTGAGCCTCTCCTCGGACTGTGCGAAAAGTTCCTGCAGGAAGTGGAGTCCTTTCAGAGGTATGACACACAGGAGCATTACGTTAAGAAACGCTGCTCCTACCAGCGCAACACACTGACGTGGAAGTGGCATGGAAGTGTGACAGCTGTGCTGAGAACGATTAGTCATCCAAATAAAATCTGCTCAGCGGTGGTCCCTTTCTATTGATTTACAGGGGGCTAACAAATTGTACAGAGCAACAGATGGGCTAAAGTTTATGAATTGTATACCTACAAAATCCACCTATATGGTAACTGCAGCTAATAAAATGGCAAATGTGTGTAGCGACTGTGTTAAGAGTAATGATGGATCCACATACATACATTTTCAGGTGATTCGAACATGTACTGGTTAATACACAGGAACATTTGTAAGAAGTAATTTTTTTTTTAAAGAAAAAACTTCTTAATTGTATGTAACTGCTATGTAGTAATCCGTCATTACACAATGCGTAAATTACTCCGCCTTATTGAAGTATTATCCTGTGCTTTTGCTGTGCCATTGGACCTAAATACCCCCCGCCCCGCACAGGCTCTTCATGACCGAGCTGTCCCACTTCCAGGACAGTTTTGTGGAGAAGCTTCTAGAACTGATGCCCAGACTCGTGGCCTGTAAGCCGCTGGATTTAGTGAAGATCCTCCAGACCACCCTGAGACAGAGCAGATTCACTCACCTCAAACTCCCCGAGCAGGTCTGTTCAGTCACATCGAAACGTTTGTGTAGAAGAAAAACGTGTTGCAGCGAATAGTATTGCCTATGGCCTCCCATTGCCCTTTAACTGTCTTTCTTCCGGGTTGCCAGATCCACAGAGCTTCAGCCACAATAATTGAGCCGACAGGCGAGTCGGACAACCCGCTGCGTTTTACCTCTGGCCTGGTGCTGGCGTTAGACATCGATGCAACTTTGGAACACGTGCAGGACCCACAAACTACAGTCAAAGTGCAGGTCTGGGTTCTTTACATAGCGAATCATTTTATGGATAGGAGGCATAAATAATATGTTTGAGGTTTTAATTCTTTTAAATCCTGCAATAAGTATGGGTCTGTGTTGAAGTCTTTTTCTCTCGCTCCTCCTTCCTCCCATAGGTACTCTACCCAGACGGACAGTCCCATATAATCCACCCTAAACCTGGAGATTTTAGGACGCCGGGACCACAGAGGACGCGGCTCATCACTCAGGTGTATCTGTCCCACTCAGCCTGGACAGGTGAGACTATTCCTAAACCAAATGACCTATTACCTTCTGGTGTAGCTCGAGTACTTCCCTTGCATTTAGTGACTCCTGATTTGCCTAATAGTGTGTACTTATAGTAGGGTGCATTATTTTTAAACTGAGCCTCTTTTTTTTTTTGTCTTACATCATTTTATTTATTTATTCATTATCATCACAGTGGTACAACTATTGGGTTGTATTTTGTTGCTTTGTATAGCACGGTGTGATTTGAATCTAAAAAAAAGTGCTATGTAAATAAAGATTTGCTTGCTTACTTTAGGTGCATTGTGACAAATTAATACATGCATACTTTTATACATGCTTGTTTGTTTTTTTATCAGCACTGTTTTCTAATAGAAAGAGAGAAATCGTTTCCTACGGGGGCATACGGAATGAAATCCTAGCAGCCACATAGATATAAATAGGATTGCATCTAGGCCGGAGAAGTTAGTTCTTGCCAGAAACATTGTGCATGTGTGGGAGTCGAGCCATTTTTCTAGTACACAGTCAAAGCATAGTGCAATATTTGTAAGTAAAAAGGCTTTCAGTCCATTAGGTTTAAAGGAGGTGTCTCTCTTTCCGATTTAATACGATGTACATCCCAATCCGAGATCATCAATTTGATGTACTTAAAGCAGCCAACTATTTGATACAATACAATGAAAGAAAAAAGTGGTAGCTTTAAGGAGTGGGGGCCAATGCCAAAGAAAAAGTTCATAACGCTTCTTAATAATAGTACACTAGTACTAAAAAGAGCTATGCACGTTATCAGACTTTACAAATACAACTTTTGGCCCCCACACATCTTAAATATTGAGACCGGTGCACTGATTGCATCAATCTTTACACACATCACGTGTACATCATGTATTTGCTAAAGTAATTTTTTTAAAGGCTTCCTGTTAACGTCCCTATAACACTCTCTCAGAGCCGTCTCAGATCGAGGTGAGGTTGCTCCTGGCCTACAGCAGTAAGCTTTCTGTGCCCAAACCAGCCTGGGACGAGAGCACAGAAGGCCTTCCAACGACCGAGAGCTCCATCGAGGGCACGATTAACCTCAGCAAGCCTGTCAAGGTCTTCATCATGCCAAAACCTGCTCGCCGCTAACCCGGGACTTTAAGAGACAAACCTACAAGGAAGGAATTCTGTATCAAGCTGAACTTGAGGCAAAAGACTGCAATGAATGAAATCGACAGCTTCTCCTTTAAACAGTGCTTTATTTTTGCAGAAAATCTTGTTGAGCTCGTCTGTAGTTTTTCCATGTAATAAAAATCTTGCTTTTTTTTTTTTGTATCTAATTTATAAATACTCTCATTTTTAAAGAACTAAGGAATAGTTTAACATTGCCATCGAAAAAGGCTGCCATACCATATATCAAAGGTTAAAGTGCATTGCTTCAGAGAGTTTGAATAAACCACTAAAATCGTCCGGCTGAGATGTAAGGCACTGCACAGGCGGCTCGGCATCTTTAGCATGTGGAGTGAAAAACTCCTCCAACTTTAACCCCCTGTCCTGCAAGGATGTTGTATTCTTGCACAGCTTTCTCGGTCTGCAGCACCTTTAGATCCACACCCTGTTTCTTCACATATTCCATGGTGGAGGGAGACACCTGTGGCGGAAAGACACACTTAATCCAGTTTCCTCTCAAACCATTCAGCGTTTAGGATCCCTCAGGTGAGCAAAAAACACTCAGGCTAGTATAAATCTCGTAATCTTTCTGTCTGGTTATGTGTTAAGACCTTGTTTGTGGAAGTCACCTGCAATGCTTCACTCATTCCTCTCCCTATGACCAGCGTCTGAACTCCTTTCCTCAGGATTTCCTCCAAGTCGGCTGGCTGGACGCCTGGATAATGCTGAGAGATGTACAGCATTTAAAAGGGAGTCAACTCCAGCAGTTCAGTTTCTGTGGTCTTCTGAAACGAAATGACTATCTAATTGGCACGCAGCCAATATTTTAAGGAATGCATATTTGCAAACACACCAGGGTCAAAAACATCCCTGCATTAGTGACCGGGAGAAATCTGAGAGTTGCATTTCTACGTAACTCTGAAGCGGCATTCTGGCAGACAACTCGTTTTTAATGTTATTTGTCATGTAGTATTCTGTAGCACAGCGTTTCGACAAAATTCACAAATTTGTACCGTTGCTGTGTGTTTTGGCCCATCAATCCCCAGGCATTACGATACCCAGCGTGCATCATACAACCATTGGGAATCGCTACTGCAATCAACTAATCCTGACTGCTGACTGCAATAAAACGTTTGCTTCCCCTAGTAGTGGCTTCCTTCTGCACAGGCCGAATGGCATTACTTGGTGACCCAGCAAGCAAAACAAATTCCACGCTCACTTAGATCTTTACAAAAGTATTCACCCCAAAGAGATTGTAGTCCTCCAAAAATTGACTTCCCTCTCCAAGATGTCATGAGGGTTTTTTTTCCCCGGTATTCAATCTGTGAAATCTCGATCTACAGCCTAATGCGTCAGTGCTGAAAGAGGCAGTAGATCTGTTTACAACATATGTCTCAATGGCTGATTTGGCCAGAGTGTCCCTTTAAGGTGGGAAGGGAGAAGCACTTTGATCTCACTTGGTTTCTCCCGAAAGTGAAATGGCACTTACATCTGTCCCCGTCTCTCTCCAGTCCCATGCCCGGCTGCCACCTGGCCACACCTTGCAGTCTTTGTAGGAAGAGGCACAACCTTTCACCTTCATGTGGCCCCAGGACAGAGCTGCAATCTCTGGGGATGACATGACTCCTCTCTCCTGTAACTGAATGAGGGAGAATGAGCCACAGTTAAAGACCCGAGCTGTCCAAGCTATCTATTCTGCCACGCAGGCGTCCCCAGCAGTTTCTTTAAAAACACCTGATCTCCCCCCCAAGAACTGCTTAACCAGTTCAGGTGCTGGCCTTTACCCCCAAATCTCTATCTCTCTCTCTCTCTCTCTCTCTCTCTCTCTCTCTCTCTCTCTCTCTCTCTCTCTCTCTCTCTCTCTCTC
>JAOUQW010000030.1:5409515-5419846 GCA_028565825.1 Olivaichthys viedmensis | reverse complement strand
CTCTCTCTCTCTCTCTCTCTCTCTCTCTCTCTCTCTCTCTCTCTCTCTCTCTCTCTCTCTCTCTCTCTCTCTCTGCGCAGACGTTTAATAATAAATATGGAACGTTGCTGTCGAACACGCCCACTCGGGTGCGTCACGATAACCATCCAATCAGATGCCAGTTTATAAGCCAAACCACCTCGGTTCAGGAGGGGGGTGTGTGTGACTAGTTTTGGCTCGAAAGCAGGTCGCGCGCGCTTGTAACGGTCATGGTCACCCTTCGCGATATACTTTTTGTATTTTAAGAAGAATGAAACCCACGACAAACCCACGACAAACAGCGCCTAACACGGCTAGAGTACGTACAGTCGAAATGCGCCCGGCTGTGACCGCGCGCTCTCATTCGCTCGCCCGGACCGAACGCCCGTGCGTTGCTCTACGGGACTTGTAGTTCGCGCAAATGGACTACAAGTTGTTTTTTTTTTTTTTTTTTTTTAATTTATTAAATCTTAACATCTTAAGTATTAAGAGACGTGTGTGTGTGTCTCAATATTAGCGTTTAGATCGTACAATCAAAGTCGGGGACGTCCCGTTTCACGCAACGAATATATATATATATATATATATATATATATAAAACAATATATCCGAACCTCACCGTCGCGTTGGAGATTTACTTCCGGCACCGGCGATGACGTAGGGACACACCTCGGTCTTCCATTGGCTCTTAAGTCACAACCCAGGCGGCTCGCGGATTGGTCGGCTCTGCCGCGAGCCGGTCGTAGCGCAGGAAGGAAGGCGGGGTTTATCCCGATACCGGTGGGAGAAAGGTAACGCCCACTTGGAGGCAGCATGGTGTCCATCCTCTTCCTTGTCAGCAAGGGGGCTTTTCACAAGAGTAATTATCGATGATCGATAATCACGATCGGTGACCGAGTTGTGGTGACAGTTGAATGATAAACAATAAATACAGACACGTTATAAAGCGATTCGTGGTGTTGCAGTGGCGGCGCTGGAGCTGGAGCTTTACACCATCATCATCATCATCATCCTCACCATCATCATCCTCACCATCATCATCCTCATCATCATCACCACGAAGTCGGTGCGTGCATGACGCATTTGTGGGTGAAAGTTGTGGTGACCGAGTGATCCACGAAGCCGCTGGTGATCATGATGTTCTCGCCCCTCGCGGTGAATTGTGGGCAGGCCCTCGGTCCTCCCTGGCTTTAATCTCACCCCATACTGTAACCCGGGCAGGAAAGATGGCTGCTCCGGCGGCTCCGGCTCTTCCTCCGGCTCTTCCTCCCGGTTTGTGTCCGAACTTTGCCGTGGTTTGTTCGTTTTTAGAGAGGTACGGTTCCGCCCTGGATCTGCCCGACATCTCCTTCCCGCAGATGGAGGGATACTTACAGCAGACAGCATCAGGTGAGCGACATTTTACTGCCATGTTGTGGATGGGTACAGAGAGGGGGTCTCTCCATCATCATCATCATCATCATCATCATCGTGTGAGTGGACCCCCAGCTCTCTAACACGCGTTATAACGTCGTGAAGGAGTCGAGGAGTCAGCAGCAGCACTGGGAGAGACCCAGCTGTCGGCTAGCATGCTAGCTTTCTACAAGCTGGAACAACATGGGGGAGTCAACAACACTGAGGATGATGAGGATGATGATGATGATGAGGAGGATGAGGATGATCCTTGTCTCTTGCCCGTTATTTCTATTTTGGCTTGATTAGAGGATTTGTGTCCTGGTGCTTCTGGTGAACATTTAGCTAGCTAACTAAGTGTCAGATGGAATTTTTCCATTCGGTTTCTATGGTTTCTATGCTCCTGTCTGGTCCCTTGTGTGTTTAGGGGTTTTAGGTTGTTTTTTTTTTTTTTTTTTGCCACCAACACTTGGACCCATAAAATGCACGTTTTGCTTTGGTGTGTGTGTGTGTGTGTGTGTGTGTGTGTGTGTGTGTTGTTTTTCTCTCCCCCCCCCCAGCAGCGACATTGTAGCGACACGGCGCACGAGTTGAAAGGGAATGTACATACTTATGTTTATGTTCCGTTTTAACTCGCAACGTTGTGACAAACAAGACCGAGCCGACTGCGCATGCGCGCACCTCGCGCTTCTGCTGCCCCCCCCCCCAAAAAAAACCAAAAAAACACGTCCCCTTGCGCCACCTCTCTCTTATCTTCCTCTGACTTTTTACACTTTTTCTTAAGCACTTCTTCTCGTTTCACAGCCTGCTTCACTCGTCCTCGTCCTCGTCCTCGTCCGTGTCTCGGATGTTTCGCCCGGACGATATTTAAAAAGTGACTGATTTCATAACACTTGAAAAAAAAATTTTTTTTTTTTACCTCATGTAACATGTCAGCACACACATCAGTGATGTTAATAGCAACACAAAAGCCACGAGCTGTGTCACCAAAAAAAGAAATCTCGCACCGTGAGTGAAATGTTCACGTCTACGCAAGCTGCCCGGTTATTATGTGTGTGTATGTATGTATGTATGTATGTATATATATATATATATATATATATTATATATAACGTCGTTTGTTTGCTGACATGGCTACAACCCTAGGAAAAGTTCGAAACCAAAAATGTGGCTGTGACCTGCAACAAGACAACGAGCCCAGACATGAGGCGACATTAACAACAAAAAATGGTTAGGGGGAAAGAAAAAAGAAAGGAACAACTAAAATGCCTTGTTGGTTAAAATGCAGTTCGTCGTCTTTGTCGTTTTGGCTTAAGGGTATGCGAACGTTTTTTGCACGTAACTGTATGCCTTTTCATCGTCTTTATATTGATGTGTTATTGATTTCTTGATCTTCTTTCTGGTAGTTCCACAACCTCTTGTTGAGCTCCATGTCAAGTTACTTCGCAAACTTGGCAAGTCGGTGATGGCAGACAGATGGGAAAAGTATCTTGTCAAGGTAAATTATACATTTAGTACTTACGACTATACGTGTACCCACTTGGTGTAGTCAAAATGCGTACAGCTAAAAGGTGCATGTGTAGAGGTTGTTTGTTTTTCCATGACTTGGGCCTATGTAATGCATGTATTAAGTGATCTATATTTAATGATGCTGGACCAAAGCGTTACATGTCTGTTTTGTTTTTTTTATATGCAGGTGTGTCAGGAGTTCAACAGTACGTTGGCCTGGGAGCTGGAGAGGAAAGGCTACCCAGAAATGTCCATGGAGTGCAAGGCGGACATCCTGAAGGTGCTGCTTCGAAAGGAGCTGCCAACTATGAATAGACTCCAAATTATTTATTATATACAAATCTAGGGCTGGCCCGAATAATTCAAATACTCGAATATTTGTTCGTTACGTTGGTATTAGTTTCTCCTTTTAGTGTTCGGAAGCGTCGTCTTTTTTAAGCCACAAAAATTGTAGCCTAAACTATAGGTGTGTGCACAACTGTTTAAAAAAAATAATATATATATATTTTTTTTTTATCCCAATCCCGTTCGTTCCCGCAGTAATTTCTATTTGTAACCGCCCGCATTATTTTCTAATATTAATTAAAATTCAAACTTCGTGAAAGTTCCAACTGCCACAGAACGTAGAAGTTCACTGGATTAACAAACTTTGTGATCATACACAGTGGCAATGCATGTTTATAATAAACCGACGGTCAGTACACATATTTGCACGTTATATTTACTAGACCCGTGAAGGAAAACACAGAAATGAATGCTCCACGCCCCAGTGTACTTGACGCACGCGAGCAGCGCTCGGTGTAAAATGAAAAGCAGTTGCCGCGTGCTGCGCGTGCAGCATCGGTTCTGGTGTAAAATGGGTTTGATCCACAAACCAGAGGTACCTGATTTGTGTCCTATGCAGTTTAAGATCTCTTGTCCCGCGAGCTTAATATAAAACGTAAATATTATTGTTTTCAAGGGTTAAGAACGAGCATTCAGGTACTCGTTAGGAAACTCCCAACGAGTATTCAAAGCCTGTAAAATGCTATTCGGGCCAGCCCTAGTTAAATGTAAATGTAGAACTAACTAACCTTAACTATCCAAAAAACTCTTCAAGAACCCTTGAAGGGTACTAATACAGGATGGTTATTACCTGAATGATAAGAACAATATAGTAATGCAAAAAATTTAATTATGTACTTGGTTTATTCATTTTTGTTTAATTACATATGAATTAGTTCCACATATTAGACAATATTGGACAATACATAGTCACAGTAATAGGCCCATATATAATACATTATGCCATCGCATTTGATTGGATGTCTGTTTGTGTTTTACAGTATTTGTGTGAATGCCAGTTTGATGATAACCTCAAGTTTAAGACGGCGGTGAACGAGGAAGAACCAGAGCAGATGCGTTTGCAGCCGATCGGCAGGGATCAAGAGGGGCTCCTTTACTGGTTCCAACTAGACCAAGACCAGAACGCACGGCTCTATGTGGAGGAACAGGACGATCTGGATGGGTCCTCCTGGAGGTGCATTGTCAGGTAAGCAGTTGAGAAGCAGCAGACTGGAACCTTCGAGAGGTTACTTCACTCATCACCGAAGAGCCCAAAGACACAAAGAGGCAGGAAACCGAGTTAACAGAAATGCACTGATACCCATACCAGTACTGGCCCCAATCCTGGCACTAAGGTACTCTATCAATATTGGTAATGGCGTAATGTTATAAATCAGTAGGTTAATATTGTCCAGATTAAGCACAGTCATTTAAATTGGCACATTTAAAAAATGCCACACATAGAAAAATCTATATATAAGGTTTATACGTTGGCACAAACTTGCAGTTCGGAGAAGTTATGAGATCGTATTGGTGCATCTCTTCTCCTTTTCATTATTAAATAAATAGTTTGGCCAAAATGAAATCAATCAGCCAAAAGTTTGGTGTCTGTTGTTACTTTAATTTTGTACTGGTGCTACAAGGCTAATATAGCGAAGCAAGTAATCAAAGTCCATCTCACCCAAATTCGTAAATACATGCCTCAAACCGCATCCCAGTTCTTAAGTAATGCGGCTTTGGACAGTAGGATTGACTGTAATTTTATAAAAATGAACAAAACTTCAGCATGTAGCTGAATGCTGTAATGTTATGGGGGCAGCCATCTTGGACAAACGGAATCACTTTTTTCTGGCATCGTTCCGCCTCCGAAGCCACACCTCGCCAAGTTCGAAGGCGGAATTGTAGCAGTAAGCTAGAAGTTATATAGATGATAATATAGTTCCTCTTTGGTAAATTGGTAAATATGGACCATCACTATATAATCCAAATACAAAATTGTTTCCTTTGAAGCAAGTAAATGAAGATTTGGCCATGTTTTTACGGAAAAAGATTTTGGGTGAGATTTCCATTATTTGTGAGCTACATTAGCCTCGTAGTGCCAGTTTCCAAAAAAGTAAACATCGGATACCATTTACATTTAAAGCATTTAACGCCTCATCCAGAGCGACTTACAACAGAGTGCAGGGTCATAGATATGGTTCCCCTGGAGCAGAGAAGTTTAAGGGCCTTGCTCAAGGGCACAACAGTGGCAGCTTGGCAGTCCTGAGGCTTGAACCCACAACCTTCTGATCAGTAGCCCAGAGCCCTAACCACTGAGCCACCACTGCCCACACCAGACATGTCTTGGCTGAAAATGGTCCTTTAAGTTGTAATCCTGCAGTAGTATGTTAATTGCGCTAAAGAAATATTCTAGCTGCCTTATTTCCTACAATAGACAAATTGTCAGTTATTAAAAGCTGAGTCATTGGAAGAGCAATATCATTTGTCTTCACAGGAATAGGAATGAGCTAGCAGACATTTTGAAACTGCTGAAAGCCAAGATTGAACCGGCAGTGACGGATGAGGAGCGCCATGATGGTACGTCTGGCAGTCCAGGAGACGAGGAGAAGAGCAAGAGTGGGGAGATATGCTCTGGAGGTAATAAAACCTCACACAAAACACTACTTTACCCGACTTACTGAATATTACGATCCTGTTTTGTATATGGCTGCTATTACTTCTCCTGTCATGGGTCAGATTTTCACTTAAGTACCTATTTATCGCCTTCGGTTTTTATGTGTGACTTGCAGATGTTGCTTCTTGAATCAGCATCTGTTGTAAATGTTTTTTCCCCCAAGGTGAACTTAAAGGCGTGAAGAAGGCTGGTAAAGTGGAGTGGGCATCAGACGAGGAAGGCAAGCCAATAACCTTGGGGACCGTAAATGTAAATTCTGAAAAAACTCTCAAAGAAGAAAGTCAGACAGTAGGTGAAATTAAAAAAGAGGGTTCTGCTGGCCCTCTTAAAGAGCGAAAGAAAGAGCTCGAGTTGAAGGTTGGCACTGGAACACCCAAGTTGGATCAGACTCCCGTTGTAGACAATAGAGTTAGCACAATTAAGAGCCTCGTCAAGGACGAGCCGAGGGACTCTCCTCGACACTGGAACGCTATCTCGGTCGTCATGGCACCAGGCTCCATCAAACAAGAACTTCCAGTGAAGACAGATGCGTCCAAGGACAAGAAAGAGAGGACGCCGGAAGATATCGAGAGGGCCATGAGAAGTGACCAGCAGGCTAAGATGCCGCTGAAAAAAAGGGAGCTGAAAAGAAGCGATGGCTATGACAACAGTCATTACGGCCACAACAACAACAGCAGTAATGGCAGCGTCACTGTCAGCGGTATAATCGTCCGCAACCCAGCGGCAACGGAGCACGCTGGGGAAAAGAAAATGGTGCCACCTGCGGTTCTTATGGAAAACTCGCAGGTACCAAGCAGCGAATCGGTCCATGACAAGATCATACCTGTTGCTCTGAATAAAAAGGGTTTTGGCGTGATTATGGGACCTATTGAGAGAAAGCAAGAGTTTCCTGAGCCTGATGGAACTCCCACGAAGGATAGAAATGGACTGCATGAGGATCGGGATGCGAAGACTGAGATGGTACATGCTGAGAACATAAGGCAGTCAGTTTTAGTTACAAAACCAAGTCTTAGCCAGGCCACTCATCATTCCAGCATGAGCGAAGAGATGACACTCAGGGTGGAGCATGCAGAGAGTGATGGAAATGGAAAGGCTCTTGGAGCAGATGCTAAGGACCGAACCGCACTGTTGTTAGCTTTACCAACAGATGGTAAAAAGGAGTGTGGTGAAGTGAAGTCAGTTATAAGATCTAATGCTGAAACAGTGACAAAGCTGGAGGAAGAGGGTAGTGCAGAAGAGCTGGCCGGATGGAGGAAGGCTAAAGCGACAACGCTCACCGATGGAGGGAGAGCTGATCCGACAGGTGGCCTTGAAGCTGCAGAAGAAAACGACGGCAAAGGATTGAAAAGCTCCCGAAAAAAACGCTCAGATAAAGCCAAGATCAAGGCGCAAACAGGAGAAGAACGGAATAAGATGAACGAGGACGAAGTGTCGTCCGAGCTTCAGAAGGAGGGAATCCGTCTGAAGATCAAGATCCCGCTGCACAGACGAACTCCCGAGCTCCGCAGGTCCGCCAGGATTTGCAAGCCCAGCCCCAAACTGGTTGAGATTCGGGAGCGGAAACACACAGCGCCCCCTGTTGCCTGGGAGGTGGAAGAGCACACAGATCAGGAGGAGGAGAAAGCGCTGCACAACAGGGACTTGCACAAGAAAACCAACGCAGATGGACAAATCAAGTCTGCCAAGGTAACATATGAAGCTGTTCACATGGTCAATGCAGAATATTCCTCATCATGATAACCCATGCTAAGTTTGTACTCTGTCTCATCTACGTTCCAGGGAAAACGTCGTCACAGGCGGCCTCGCTGGTCAAAACCTTCAAAAACTCGCAAAGCCGAAGTAGCTCTAGAAGGAGGCGGAGTGATGGAGAGCAAATCCGAGAGAGATGACGAGAAGAGTGACTCGGAATCAGAGCACTCGGGCGAAGCCCCGCCTGAAGATGCCTGTAAACACTGCGGCCTCCCCAACCATCCTGAACTGGTGGGCCACACACTCATTTCAGTGCTCAATACCATATTTACAGGAAATCCCAAAGTCGCTTTTATATTGTTAGAGCGCAAAATTTCAGGAATTTCACAGTAAACACCAGCAACTCGTAGCTTGATCGTTTATTTGCAAAGACAATTGGCCAAATTAGGAACAGCAAAGCACCGCAGGCTCACAGCGCTACACCATCTCTTAAACTCTTTATAGGGCATTGTCTGGAATTGGGACAGGGCTGGGCGATACGACCAAAATATCATATCACGATTTATTTTACATCATTGACAGTATTTGGCGCTATTTCATTTTCCAAAGCAACTTGCATGAGAAGTGTAACTTGAGGACAGCAACTATTGAGTTTACAGAAGTTTTATCTCCATTCAGATTGTTGACTCTTTGCACAAGCTAAAAAAAAAAAAAATCTTCTATAGAAGAACACGGATCAATCAAAATGCAGTATTTATAATTTTCAGGATTTTTAATACACTGAACCATGAGAAACAACGAAGCATTCAATGAATTCTAAGTTTACAATGAAATGGGGGAAGAAAAGACACTTCCAAGTTAGCCTTAATATAAATGTTAAGTGCAAATTCCAGTATCTTTTCACCTTTTGAAAAATAAATAAAATTTCCTACGAAATTGTTCGTATTGAGTGTACATAGTAAATTCTTTTATACTTTTGCAATGAGCAACTTTTAATATGTAACGGAAAAATGCCTACCTTTTTGTGAATCAATACCGGTATACCTAAAAATAAGGTATACCGCCCAGCCCTAGTGACCATCAGTAGCTGTGGAATTACACAAGCATATTCAATAGTGGAATCACCATCCTGGTCGTGAAACAACCTGTTTTAGAGATAACATGAAGTCTACCCGCATAATGTGCATGTTTTCCAGATTCTTCTGTGCGACCTGTGTGACAGTGGCTACCACACGGCGTGCCTGCGGCCTCCTCTCATGATCATTCCTGATGGAGAGTGGTTCTGCCCTCCATGCCAGCATGTGAGTGATGCCACTCAGTTTGTGCTCCTCAGTTCCTGGCTGTTCCCCATACAGTGCTTGTTTCAGATTTAGAAAACTTTATTGTCCATTATATAATGATAGTTATCTCTAATATATATATGGTTCAGTGCAAATGTTTGCATACCCCTTAGTACAAAATTAAAAAGACAAAGACATTTTTAGAAACAGGACATTTAGTGTGTTAGGTTTAACAGATGTTCGATAATCTTCGTTATCACAAGTAACAAAAATGTTCGACTAGTGTATGTTAAGATGATAATCCTGAGAATTTTTTGAAATGATAATCAGTCTAGAAGTTTGCGTGTCCCTCTCTCAATGTGATGAAAAATATTCTCTAATAACTTTTAGGCTCAACTGCGTCCAATTTTTTTCCAATTTTCTGAACAGCTTCCTTCTTGACGTATCTGTTATAACTCTGCCAGATTTCATACACTGCCTTCTTCAAATCAGGTCCGGAGACTGAGATAGTCATAAACTTCTTTTCAAACTATTTTTCTGAGGATTTTGCTTTATGTTTTGGGTTGCTGTCTTGTTTAACAACTATTTATTTTAGTAGATAAATTGTAAAAATAGAGGTGCATTATATATATTTTTTCACCAGGAAATCATGAATTGCAAACCTTTGCACTCAGCTGTATCTATCTATATAAAATAATAGTCTATTATAAAATGTGTTTTCGATGTGGCTCAGTGACGGCTATTTTCTAAACAAGTCAGTCATAGGATTAAAAAAAAAAAAACATAAAAAAGTAAAGGAGCAAGTGAAACTTTACTTTTTGTTATATGACAGACGAACGCACTTGAAAGAGTGCGCCGGCTTCCTAGTTCTGTATACATGATCCTGCGATTGGGTAGTGTTGCTGTAATCAACAGAAGGAAAAGGCAAACAAGACCATACTAGACAGTTATCCCGACGCATAGAGCTGTTAAAGGAACCTACAAGTGATGCACTAGTTGAATAGAAAACAAATGAAAGATAGTTATACAAAGGACAGAAGGGGGGATTTATACAGTATGTATAAATAAGGTTTAAATGGCTGTGTTTTGTTGTTTTCAGAAGCTGCTGTGTGAGCGGCTGGAGGAACAGCTGCAGAATCTGGACACGGCTCTGAAGAAACGGGAAAGAGCCGAGAGAAGGTGCGGATGCTCCACGCGCCACGTTCACACTTTATAAACCCTATTTAATCTCTATAATTTCCCTGTAAGCGTAAAGTGTCATGCTCTTGCAGTTTTATCAGTGTGTTTGAGAAACAGTAGCTCGTACTGGCTGGCTGCTTCTCAAATATACAGGTTTTGTTATTGGACCTGAAGGGTTTCACTCATGTTTGTGTGTCTGTGTAGTGTGTTTGTGTAGTGTGTGTGTGTCTGTGTAGTGTGTGTGTGTCTGTGTAGTGTGTTTGTGT
>JAOUQW010000030.1:5369568-5385461 GCA_028565825.1 Olivaichthys viedmensis | reverse complement strand
GGATTTATTGTGTATGATTAATGATATGAAAAAGTGTTTTCTCGTGTTCCTGAAAAATTGGAATTTTGGAGATACGTGGTTTTCATTGGACAGCAACGATATTATTCTGTAATTACAGGGAAACTAAAAGACCTGGACCCGCGAATGGGTTCTGAGTGTTTATAGGGGTTAACACACACACACACACACAGAAGAATTTTTACTCTCTCTATATTCGCACACACTCTGGTCTGGCCGGTGGTGATGTCAGGAAGGGGGAGGGGCCTCAATCTTCAGTCTTTCACTCCACATTTGTAAATGAGGCATCTGTGAATTCTTAGTCATTAGGAGAAAGAGCGCGACAGACAGACATACAGACAGACAGACGTAACACCACCCCTACTTTACCCCCCTAAATATCTGACACACATTTGTGTCTGATGGTGTTTCTTTGCCTCTTTGTTTAGGGAGTATAGTGAGTGTGGGAGACCCGAAGAAGAAGTACACACGCTTTGAGAAGATCGGCCAGGGGTGAGTCTCCTTTCACATTTGTGCCATCACTAGTTGCAAACATTTCAAAGCACCTTTTGTGAAACTTTCTTCTTGATCTCAGGGCGTCTGGAACAGTCTACACAGCAATAGACATCGCCACAGGACAAGAGGTAAAAGGGAGAACCTCAAAGATGCTGTAGATGAAGAACAATGTGCCTTTCAGTGGCTATTGATGTGTTTGGTTTCATCAAATGAAAGCAGGTTTCTCTCAAAGGGCCATTCTGTCGAGCTGGAGGAGAGACTGAAAGAGCAAAAGAGCGAGAGAAAGAGGCCTAATAGGCTGTGTGAATCCCTTTTTTTTTTTTTTCGTGGTTCTTTAAAGTGATGCTAGAAGTTTCCTTTCATCATGTCGGCTTTTAGGTGGCCATCAAGCAGATGAACCTGCAGCAGCAGCCCAAGAAGGAGCTCATCATCAACGAGATTTTGGTTATGAGGGAAAACAAGAATCCCAACATCGTTAATTACCTGGACAGGTGAGTTCTTTACATCCAGATTGTTTAGCCTGGTCTAATTACGTTATTTCATGAACATGCTTTATCATCCAAACAGTCACGAGATCCAGAAATTCATCATATGCAAATTCCATTTTAGATTCTATTTATTTTTGATCTCATGTTGAAAAGGATGAGGCAAAAATCCCTACGTTTTATTTTATTTTAGATTTGTTCATTTCATTATTTATGTAAGGGGTTTATTTCTCTACGCATGATACAACATTGCTTGTTTTTGACGAGGCATGTGCCAATACTTACATTTTTTTATATTACAGAAATTGCCTAAGCTTTTATTCTGCATTACGATATTATCATATTGTATTTTAAAAACATTATTTTATTGTTCTTAATGAACTTTTTTGTTTGTTTTCATATAATACCACATTCATTTTAATTTGTTTATTTATTTATTTATTTATTTATTTTTAAACTCAACATACACTAGCGTTCAATAGTTTGGAATCACCCGTCATATTTTATGAACAGTCATTATTCCATTCACTAAACTCTTCTTCAGTGTAAAAGATCTGATATATCTAATATAAATCACACACCAAAAGCTCTTTTTAGGGGTTTTGTTTGGTATTTAAAGTATTTTGGGGGAAAAAAGTTATTTAAAAATCATGTAAAAAGTTTATTAAGTGAACGGTCGCGTACGTAGACCGTACATTTGAAAACAACCTGCAATAAAATGGACAAATGAATTAAAATAAATGCTGTCAAATGACGATTGCATCTTCTGTGACGCTCAAAATAAGATAGAAATGCTGGATTAGTTTCAAACACGGTGTTTAAGGAAAAGGTGTACCTTTTAGCCAATTAGAACGCGACCATAAATACAAGGGCGGGGCGATATTTTGAAGTATCCATGATGACGGTATTTGCTGAATATCACATTTTTTTCTAATACCGTTTTTGAGCAACAATCATATGATGTTTTTCACCTAGCGAAACCTGCTAGTCCCTCCCACAGTTCCCTGTCAGTGTAACATTATGGCCGGTCCATTGGGCTTTGGCTGTTTCTATAGATACCCCGTCTTTCCTCGGGCTGTAATGCTGCCTGTGGGACCAGACGGATGGATTTCGCCGTCTCTATGGTTACTATTTCATCTCGGCACTAATGTACCACCACCCCAGGCCGCCGCTGTCTGGTTGCCGTAGCTACTCTGAGTAATGCAGTGTGTTCCCGTGGTGCTGTCTGGTTGCCGTAGTTACCTGGTTGGCGATGAGTTGTGGGTGGTGATGGAGTATTTGGCCGGGGGCTCTCTGACCGACGTGGTGACGGAGACGTGCATGGACGAGGCTCAAATCGCAGCTGTGTGCCGAGAGGTGAGTGGAAGATGTTTCAAGGCTGTCAGATTACATACCGGCTTTTTAATCCCAATGTAAAGTAGCGCACCCAGTCCTAGGGGACGAGTGTAAAGTGGTGAGCACTCTAGGGTAAAGTAGTGTTTATGGCTCAAGAGGACTAGTGCATGTAGTTTGAGTGTCCTTTTTTTTCTTTTGTCCTCTTTTCTTTCATTATTTTAGTGTATCTGCGGAAAGTAGCCATTGGGGACAAGTGTAAAGCTCGAAAAGACTAGTGTGAAGTAGCGTTTTTAGCCCAAGTGGGCTAGTGTAAGGTAGTGTACGTAGTCCGAGTCGACTGGTGTAAAGTAGTGTGCATAGCCCAAAGGGGTAGTGTAAAGTGGTGTACTTGTATTTGTACTTGTGCCCGAAGGAACTAGCGCAAAGTAGCGTGCATAGCCTGAGGCGACTAGTTTAAAGTAGCGTGCGTAGCCTGAGAAGGTTAGTGTAATGCAGTGTATTTAGCCCAAGTAGACTAATGTAATGTTGTCCGAGGCGACTAGTGTAGCCCAAGGAGACGAGCGTAAGGTGGCGTACATTGCCTGAGGGGACTATCATTAAGTAGTGGATGTAGCCTGAGGGGACAAGTATAAAGTAGCACACACACACTGTGTGTGGGGTAACTAAATAGTGTGAAGTCGTGTATATTATTAGAGAGCACCCTAAGGTAGCCCAAGGGGCCTAGTGTAAAGTAGTGAAGACAGCCCAAGGGGTGTAGACTGAAGTCCTGAACTCATCATAGCTCTCTAGGACCCTACTTTACACATTTTAACCTATTCATATTCAGACTTATTTACGGCACCGTCACACCTTAATTAAGTTCTCTTTGACAATGTGATCATAACATGAGGAGGCATCATAAGATAGAGGACTGTTACAAGTTTCTCTCTCTCTTGACCCGCACACCTCTGTAGGCTCCTCATGAGTTTGGAGGTTTATTCTAAGATGTTGTTCTCTTGTGCGTGTAGTGTCTTCAAGCCCTGGAGTTCCTGCACTCCAACCAGGTGATCCACAGGGACATCAAGAGCGACAACATCCTGTTGGGCATGGATGGCTCCGTCAAACTCAGTTAGTACACTAGAACGCCTAGAACATCAACAGTTCGCTAACGTGATTGTGTATAATTGCTGAGGGCTTTTTTTCATCATAGCATTTGTAAGATTAGTCATCAAGACGTGTGAGTGCTGATGTCAGCTTTTACCAGCAGAGGGCACAGTCACCACACTTTATTCAGAGAATGAGCGTCCGACTAGAGTCCTGGAGAGCCACAGCACTTTCAGAGTTCGCATTTTGCCCTATTTGATGCACCTAATCCAACATATCGTCTCATTCCTAAGCACTTCATGAGTTATTTTGTTATCATCTGCACCGTCGCCCTCCAGGCCTTGAGTTGGACACCCTGAGCTACAATATGTTACTGTGTTCTAAAGCAATACTAATACCCTACATATTCAGCATCGATATATCTCATCAGTTGCCATCTTTAACTGCCGTGTTTGTGTGTGTGTGTGTGTGTGTGTGTGTGTGTGTGTGTTTGTGTGTCGTCTGGCAGCTGATTTTGGCTTCTGCGCCCAGATCACCCCAGAGCAGAGTAAGCGTAGCACCATGGTCGGCACTCCCTACTGGATGGCCCCCGAGGTTGTAACCCGCAAGGCTTATGGACCTAAAGTGGACATCTGGTCGCTGGGCATCATGGCTATAGAGATGATCGAGGGAGAGCCTCCGTACCTCAATGAGAATCCTCTGAGGGTAAGAGGGGTTGATGAGAGGGGTTGATGAGTGATGGGGAGATCTATATATACTAAAAAATAAATTGCAGCATGTGCAAACAAAAGCAAACAAAGTGCTTCTGAAGCTGTAGGAGTTCAAACCAGTTGATATTAAGTCCTAATCTTCCGACGTTGTCGAGGAGTTCTTTCTTCTTAAGCTTCCTCGCTTCATTCCTGCCATAACAATGGCTAGAAAAGCAAACGAATAACGAATGGTGCGTTCACATGGAACTCGTGAATTTGACACGGGAAGGCGATCACGCAACACGCTTACTGTTCAAGTGGTTCAAGTCTTGACGCTGGTGTTGGGCATCAAAAATATGAACATCAAGCTTAAGCTAGCTATTGACAGAGGCTAAAGATTTAGCTAGCTGCTGCTCTTTAATAAAACAAGGTAAAGGCAGAGGGACGGTGGAAACAAGACAAATCCGCCAGGTATATCAACAAGTCCCTCAGATGTGGTGGTAAATTACTAAGGAGAGGCTCTGTATGACTACAGTTGTGCTGTAACACGCTTGGCATCGATCACAAACCGAACTTTCAAGGGCTTCCTCCATATTGAGAAACATCAACATTGCGTCACAACTCGTGTACTTGGAGCTATCAGAAAATTTCGACTTCCGAAGTCATGAAAAGCATACCGTTCATGCAGTCCTCTCGTAAACACTGTGAACATGATCCTGATCCATGGAGCAAAAGATGAAACTGTGGCTCAGCAAAACAATCAGCTGATCTTCTGGTTTTCCACGATGTGCAGATGATCGCATCTTACAGGAGACACAACAACCAACTCCTACATGAGGAGTGATGGGTGACAAAAACTGATCTCTTTGATTTTAGCGGCTGTGTTTATAAATTTGCATGTGGAATATTCTAAAATGCTCCAATTTTGACTACTTATAATTGTTTATCTATCTAGTACAGTGCAAAAGTCTTAGGCCAGATGTGTGTCTAGACAGTAGGTGTTTATTTGTTTGTAAAAATGCTTTATGTTTTATTTATATATATATATATATATATATATATATAGTGCCTCGGGGAAAGATATGCTGGTCACCTTGCTGTGTATTTTAGAATAAATTGTAAATGCTATGTTACGTGTGTATGTTTGCTTAGGCTCCAGTCATTCTTACACATTGGAACATTGATGATGTTTAGTGCGTCATTGCATGGCAGCGTGCCGTGATTGTGACTTATTTACAGCCGAGTGGAAGAATTTCCATCCCGGAGCCTTTATTTTCCCCCTATAGGAATTTATACAGACTAACATCCTGATGTTTTTTCGGGGTAGGCGCTGTATCTCATTGCCACTAATGGAACTCCAGAGCTGCAGAATCCTGAGAAGCTGTCATCTGTTTTCCGAGATTTCCTCAACCGCTGTTTAGAGATGGATGTGGAGAAAAGAGGTTCTGCCAAAGAGCTTCTACAGGTAGCTGTGTGTGTGTGTCTGTCTGTGCGTGTGCGTGTGTGTGTCTGTCTATGCGTGTGCGTGGGTGTGTGTGTAGCGTGTACATTTCAACTCTTAGTCTTTCTCTAATAAGTCTTTCATACAGTGTGTGTATATATATATATATGTGTATATATAATGTATATGCATGTGTGTGTGTGTGTGTATATATATATATAATATATATGTATATGCATGTGTGTGTGTATATATAATATATATATATATATGTGTGTGTGTGTGTGTGTGTATATAAACACAGGAAAACACAGCACGCCTTGGCATTTTCATTATATTTGCATGTTTGGGCTATATGTTTACATGAAGTCCATAGACAACTGTTCCTTTTACAATGCGGAGAAAGTGGCTTCATGACACTATATATAGTTGAAATAGGGAGGACCGTTGTGTCTGGTCAGTTAAGAGCAACTAAAAGATCTCACATGAACATTACATATGGTCTATATCCTATACACTGTGAGAAATGTCAAGTAACCATGTCTCAGGCAAAAACAATCTGTTCCCAATAACCAGATTATACATTTCAATTTTCATAAAATGCCCCAAAAGGTGGATTACAAAGAATAAACACATGGACGGCTTACCGGATATTATCTGCATTAGAGGGGAAGCCCTACGATTACATTTCCCTTTTAATCTCCTCTTGAGATGCACGAGAACTTCTGCATGCAGCTCTTCCCCGACTGCCTCCTAAAGCTGCAGCAGCTTGTCAGACCATTTCTTCCTCCTCGTTCTGCCACACAAGTCGGATTTAGAACAGTCCAGTCTGTCAGGTTAGAAGCGAGCTGAACGCGTTCTCACTAGAAGGCTCAGGAACTGAAAGTACAGAACGTAAGTGATATGGCTCAAGCATGCACAGAGAGGAGGAATCAAATGGAAAGCTAGTACGGAGTAAAACACGTGCTTCTGTAAAGAAAAGAAAAAAAGACTTAACTTAGTTATTGCACTAAGTTAAGAATTTAGTGCTGCCATGCTTTAAAAAAAAAAAAAACCCACCTGAATTCAAAACATAATTTTTAAATGGTTAACTCCTCTCGGATAGCTAATTCAGATTATATAGATCGGTGTTTGGGGCAAATTTGTCACCCCAGAGCAAATGTCAAAAAGGTTTTCCATTTAAAACGGAGACCTCCTTCAGTACAAAATAAGCTCCACAGCTTTGGGCCCATCGCATGTGATATGCAAATGATTAGATGATGCAACACCCGGAAACATTCAGCCACAGAATTGTGGTCGTTATGGTGTGTTTTGACGGGTTTGGTTACTGTTAAATAAAGAATCGAGAATATGACGATGTAAAACAAGACTTCTTCACTGAAATCCCACTCGTGTCCACCTGTGACAAATGCAAACACGTTTACGAGTAGTTAACCAGCCGGCTAGCTATTTGGGATGACGGGGGACGTTGGGTCGTTTCCAAATTGGATATTGATGATATTCATAGATCCTGGCGATTCCATTGAGGGTAAACGTGTAGAGATGCTCCTCGGTCATTAATCGTAGTTTCCCCAGCATTACGAAAAACATATTACACAAGTTATTAATCTGCATAGATTATTTTTATTGGTAAAAAAAAAAAAAGGTGGTTTTATTGGTTTTAGTGGCACTAAAAGTGGCTAGTGCATTTAAATATGATTTGAGACATAGCGAAAGTAATGTGTAATAACTTTAGTTATTTCAGCTGTCATGCATAGATAGTGCATAGATCTAATGCATTACACTTTAAAAAAAAAAGTATTTAGTGCTTCTGTTTATTGGCAATAATAGCATTAATGTACTTAATCGGTCTTCCAACCTCTACATTTATTACTGATGCACACTGCAGTTACTTCTTGTTTTTTTCCTTTATAGAAAGACATAGAAATGATAGTAAGTGATTAAGCATGAGGGTGAGGGTAAAGAGTGTTTAAGGGTGGTGATTTGTGATTTGTGACATGTGCCCTGGTTTTCCCATCCTCAGCATCAGTTCCTGAAAGTGGCCAAGCCGCTCTCGAGCCTGACGCCGCTCATCCTGGCGGCCAAAGAGGCGACCAAGAACAACCGCTAGCTCAGCACGGACCGAGCGCAGCGCCATCTGTCTTCTCTCTTCTTCTGCCCCAAACCCCACGGCACCCCGTCATCCCTCCCCGTCTTTTTAGTGGGCAGGGACCTCTAGAGAGTTTCTGCTGTCAGGGTTACGGGGTGTGTGTGTGTGTGTGTGAGTGTGTGTATGTATGTATGTATGTGAGTGTGAGTGTGTGTGTGTGTGTGTGTGTGTGTATCCGCTCACACAGGTCACCAAACTGATGGCATCACTGTATATGAAGAATCCACTGGCGGCTACAGTGAAGCACGCTGTATATTTAACTAGCAGGAGCAGATCGGCCGAACTCTCTCATCTTCGATCAAACTTTTGATTTATTTTTGCCCGTGTCTGTATGTTTGTTATTCGTGTACTTTATGGATGGGATGATTTTTAAATTGCTCTTTTTTTTTTCCTTTCTTTTTTAAATGTGTTTTTTTTTTTTTTTTAAGAATGTTTTGTACATCCGTGAGTGTGTGAATGACCGAAGTAGATTAGTGGACGTTGCAATATGAAAAGCGGTACCGCTCTACTGCTTCTCATTGATTTTTTTAAAAGTACACAACGCCGGTACGGACCAGGAGGAGGGGCGGCGGCGGCGGCTGCTGCTGCGCGTGCGGAAGAAAATAATAAAACTCGAATGGTAACACGGATGCTGTGCATGAAGAGCGCATCCACGGCCTTTTATAGTCACTTGGGTTCAGTTGCGTTGTTCCGTCCCTCCGTGCTTTCAAATCAGGATGTACATTTCTTAACGACAAAATGAAAAAACGCTAACTCCATCGCAGTCTTTGTGTAGCAACGTGGGTTGGCACAGAACACTGACGTAATATTGATGTTAAAAAAAAGGCGTTAAATTAATGTTTTAAGTACTTTTTTTAATTTTCGTTTTTTAATGTAGCGTTGATGTACCCTTTGGCCTTAAACTGTGACACCGAGGGAAGACAATTTTACAAAGACGGTACAGCCTGCTGTCTCTGAACCTTTTGCTTTACGCTGATGGATGGATGGATGGATAGATGGATGAATGGATGGGAGAAAATCTTGCTCTCGCTGTGTTTTTTGAGCCATAAACTCTGTTTATAAGGCGTTTTGATTAATTGAAGATTCTTATTTGAAGCAGAAGAAATAAACTGTACAAACTTAATTCCTCATGTGAAGATCTCCTTATTTGACTCGCTCGGGTTTGTCTGTCCACTGCATAAGCAGTCGAAAAGATGGCCCGTGTGTCTCGGAGGAAGCATGTGTTCGGCCTCACCTGCCCTGATTGGTAGCGGTCATAAAATAAGGGAAAACTAATTAGCGAATGGGAATTGGCAACAACAAAATTGGAAGAAGAATAGTGTAAAATAAAAGAAACTTGTGGGGGAAAAACTCGTACAATTCAGTGTTCGAGGGTGTCCGTCCGCCGAAAAATAAACGCACCCTTTTTGTAAGTAACTTAACATTAATAATCGTCACAGAACCTTGAAAATAGCAGGCAGTTCAATGCAGTTGTTTAATGTTAGGAGGTCAGAGGAAGAGCGTTTTGGCCCCACCTGATGAAGGACAGAAATAAAAATGAGGCTCATTCAAGAGCTTAAACTCTAAAACAACCTGTTAGACGTATTTCTGTATTTCTGTGTTTCTGTACAACAGCAATCACTGCTGAAAATGCTAGCACCTGCAATAGAAACATTTAAAGAAAAATCATGTTATGACCTGTTTTTTTTAACACTGCACTTTATGACACATACATTGTCGGTACACTTTGCAGCCTGTCTTTTTCTATGTACAATTTGTTTATCGTCCTCTACCCTTTATCAGCGTCAGTTTCTGATCACAGCACTGTTGTTGGCTGGAGATTTTTGTTTGGCGGACATTTTTAACCCAGCAGTCACACTGAGGTGCTTAAAACCCCCAGCAACACTGTGCCTAATACACTCGTGCCAGTACCACTACGTCCGTGTCACCGCTGTGCTGGGAATGAGCCACCACACATGAGCCAGATTAAATCTGGTCAGCGCTGGTTCTATTGTGGTCCCTTTTCCGTTGATGGACAGGGTTTAGGGGACCAACAGTAATTGTACACCTACAAAGTGACCTATATGGTAGGTGTACCTAATAAACTGGCCACTCGGTGTACAACCTAGTCCTAATAGAGCCTTATGTCAGGTCGTCTAACATCTTGCTATGGCTTCTTTAAACTGACGTTTGCCCACGTTGTGCGTTTCTGAGCTCTCGTCCCCTCCTGCGGCAAAATGAGATTGTGTTTCTTGTTTAATTAAGCTGATTATCAGCGCCCTCCCACTGCTAAGCTGCTTCCTCATGCTCGGGCACTGGGAAAGAATTTTCAATGGTTTGAACGCAGCAAGGAAGTCCAGAATCAGCCTGAGTGGGGGCAAATTCTCCATTATAGAAGAATGCTCCTGTATTGTCACATACAGGAGTGTGAATACAGTACAGTGAAATTCATTCTTCACATATCCCAGCATGTTGGTAAGCTGGGGTCAGAGCGCAGAGTCAGCTATGATACAGCGCCCCTGGAGCAGGGAGGGTTAAGGGCCTTGCTCAAGGGCCCAACAGTGGCAGCTTGGTGGAGCTGAGAACCCACGACCTTCTGATCAGTAGCCCAGTGCCCTAACCACTGAGCCACCACTGCCCGTATTTACGTAACGCAGCTGATTGCTTACTTCATCAGCTGTGCAGAGTTTGAGGTGTTCCCTCCAGATGCAGGGTTTGAGCTGCTGTGCTTTGTGCCAATACCATTCTCTTCTCTTAGTGACGTCTGTCCATCTCTGATCGAAGCTCATTGGGGTGTCTGTTAAATAGTAACCGATCAGTTCTGTACCTGCAGTGCAGCGAGCTGTCCCGTTTATGATCGGTGCAGATAGAAGTTCATTTCTGTAAATCATTTAAGATGTCCTCAATCGCTGCTTTGTGTAATGGAGTGGATATAACACTGACTCTATTGCTGCTTATGGTATAAATACTTATAAACGGAGGTGATGTGGTGTCCCTATTTTGTCGGAATAGACTTGCCATAAAACGAAGAAGAATTTGATCAAATTTGTCTTTATCTATTTAGGATGTTCCGTGAATCGTCAGGTGATTGTCACTCTTACAATGTTCCTGCATGTCCTGTGTTTTATTAGCGTTAAAGGAATGGTTTGGCAAAATAAATTCCCCTGACCCCAAAAGGTTATCGATAAGCCAACACATGTTTGGTGTCCGAAGTTTGTTTCTTTAGTTTTGCCCTGGAGTTAGGTGACCAATGTAGCCAAACAAGTAATGGAAGTCTGTGTCACCCAAAATAATTTCTACAAATACATGCCCGAATCTCTGTCTTTGTTCATTTCAGTTTTAAAGAAACGATTTTGTAAAATAGCAGGGACAGTCTGTATTTTCAAATTTAAGTTTAGAGTGAATATATTGTCATCCACATAACTTCCAGCTGTCCAGTGAACTTTTGGCCTAGGCGGCGAAACGATACTAAGTTGCACAAAGAAAAGAAAAGTTATTCTGGTTGTCCAAGATGGCTGTCCACAAAACATTATGGCTTGTTCAACATGTTTCAGCTACACTGTAAGGTTTTGTTCATGTTTATAGATTACAATAAGTCACACCGTGTCCTAAACCACATCGGGTGACATTACTTAAGGCCTAGATGGGATTTGGGGCATGGAGTTGCAGAAGAGATTTCGGGTGAAATAGACTTCCATTACTTGTTAGCTACATTAGCCCCATAGCAAAGAAGGAAACGTGGGCCACCAAACATGTCTTGGCTGATCGAGTGCATTTGGGGTGAGGGGGAAAAAACTTAACTATTGCCAAACTATTCCTTTAATTCATTGCTAGCACATGGTCCATCATGTAAGCCTTTATTTTTCCACACCACACCTACTCTGTGCTAAATGCTCCTCCTGCAGATATTGTCATCCTTCCGTGTCGTGGCATGCTGTGGCACTGCAGTGATGAGCCCTATTCCTTCTCTCTCTCCCTCCCTCCCTCTCTCCCTCTCTCTCTCTCTCTCTCCCTCTCCCTCTCTCTCTCTCTCTCTCTCTCTCTCTCTCTCTCCCCCCCTCTCCGGATGATTAATTCTGAGGCACTAGAAATCCCGCTGAGTTGGTGTTAAGGGTTTGCCAGTATGCTGTAGGGAAGCTAATGTCACAAACTGACAAGGACAAATGATGGCAGCAAAATGGGGGGAGAAAAGGAAGGCTGGCAGGATGGGAACAGAGCCACTGTTCTGCACGTGTCTGTGCTGTAGGAAGTACTGCAGGCTGACAGGATATAAATATACAGTGAGGGAGCAGTGGGGTAATGAAAGACTGATCAATTAACGATCACAGATGCATTAAATTGGCGATGTGTGGATAATGCAAGATCATGATATTTGGTCTATTTTTCCTTTACAGTCATTATGCTAGAACCTTGTAAGCAGACGCAGAAGCATTTAAGGGAACGTCTCAGCCAAAAAAATGTACACAATTTCCCATTTACCCGGAATGTATTCCATCAGCCAAATGTTTTGGTGTCTCAAGTTTGCTTCCTTAGTTTTGCACTGGAGCTATGAGGCTAATGTAGCTAACAAGCAAGGGAAGCTTATAGCCTCCAGTTTAGCATTGTGCAGACGGCATGCCTAATCACACACGCCTGCCTCAAACTGTCTCAAACTTGCTTATGTGGTTTCTGACACTACATGACGCACGCTTTTCTATACAAACAAACAAAAGAACGTCACGGAGCTAAACACAGCAGTGATGGCCATCTTGAAGCCAAATTACCAAATTAATTATAGTTTAGAGCATCATCCGTGATTAAATGATTTAAATACTTTCTATACAAAAAAAACACAACATTTTATGGAAGTCTTCATGTACGATAGGTATTACTGCGCCAAACAACGTCTTTTGAGGTCGCGCTAAACTGGAGGCTATAAGCTTCCATTATTTCTTAGGCCAAACCAAAGAAGCAAACTTCAAACACCGAACGTGTCTCGACTGATCGGCTAGATTTGTGTTAAGAGGGGAAAATGGTGTACGTTTCATTTTTGGCTGAACTGTTCCTTTAGGA
This sequence comes from Olivaichthys viedmensis, assembly GCA_028565825.1. NCBI lineage: Eukaryota > Metazoa > Chordata > Actinopteri > Siluriformes > Diplomystidae > Olivaichthys > Olivaichthys viedmensis. The sequence continues at coordinate 5,372,735 of JAOUQW010000030.1, read as the reverse complement.
ACCTTTCCATGTGGCATATGCCGTTTCTTTGATTCAGACGCCTTTGCTCACGGTGTTCAGCTCGTGTCTTGAAAGCGACGACAGCTCTGATGTCACTGTTGCCCTGGGTTACCTTTAGGTGCAGTTTGATTTCTTGCTTGATTTCACAAAGCAGCGAGGTCTGAGAGGCAGCTGGGTTTTACTGCACTGATGTGCTCTTTCTTGCGGTATAGTCGCTGGCGAGGGTTGCATAAGAGTCTGCAGCAGAGATGCAGAGATCTTATACTTTTCACACACACACACACACACACACACACCCCCACACACACACACACACACACACCAAAGTAAGAGCAGTCAAAATCCTACACTCGTACTGTGATATTAATCTGAAACGTCTGTAAAATATGACCAGTCCAGGCAGCCATTCTCACCTTATCACAGTCGGTATTGTTTTAATTGCCTTGCCACCCCAAATTCACTTATTATTCTCAAGAAGATCAAAATCTTGCCTAATGATCACGAGTGTCTGTTCACGTTCTCTTATCCATTTATCATTCTGTGTATGTCGACCAGTTTTTTTTTGTTTTTTTTAAATAGACTTTTAACACCAGTTCTTGCCGTGTCTCAATCATCTGTACTCTGTTTGAATCCCTCTGTCAATCTCACTTGTCCTCTTGTACTCCATACTTGTAATCTCCCAATCTGGTGTCGACCAGAGGATGGGTTTCAATTTTTTGAGTCCCGGTTCCTCTCGAGATTTTTTCCTAATGCTCTTAGCCGCCTTCGGCTCGGTTATTAGGGGTCTAGAAGTGGATTTTCTGTTAAGCTGCATTGTAACAAAGACTGTTGTTGATGGTACTGTACAGAACATTTAATAAAATCCTGTTACTGGAGTAATAGGATAAAGTATTTTTTTTGTTTTTGTTTAAATATTCCATAGCAGCATATCTGAGCCCACACTCAATTAAAAGACAAAAGGAAGTGTTTATATTATGCAGTATGCGTATTTTAATATGCGTATTTAAAAGCTCGCTCCCTTGCATCAGCAAAATAATTTCACTATGACGGTAAACCCCAAAGCACCCACTTTTGTAGCAATATCATCTGTGAAATATGGAAATTTGTAATGTATGGCTGCAATGATGCTGTTCCAGCAAGTGCTGGATCTGATTAGCAACAACAAAGCAGCTTTAGGTCATGGATAGAATGTGCTACCAGATCACAAATTGTTCTCATATCTTCCTGTGATGCAAATAGCACGGGGTTATTTGCAAAGCACACATTGTCATGGTAAAATCACTCATTAAACTGCACTAGATGGCCGCTTAGTAACTCGACTCACAAATCATTATTATTCTGTGTTATTTGATTTTCTGTAACATGACAAAGCTTTGCTAAGGTGTCGTATCCTAGGTTTGGTAAGAAATAGGGATGTACTGATCGCATGTTTTTTTTATTTTTGATATAAATGCCATAATATTAGAGCTGGAAATATCAGCTGATGTCTGATTACTGACTTTTTCACTTCAATAATCGCGAAAGCTGTTTGAAAGGTGTTCTGGGGACACCGTCGGCTTGCCATTATTCTCTTCCAGCTAATAAAGTGCTTAAGATGGAAATTATTGCGAAGATACTGGACTTTTCATAAAAAAGATGAAACTTGTCGGTCGACATCATGCACGTTCACGGCATGGACAAAGTGGATCATAGTTTGGAACCGTAAAGCATCAGTACTGTGACAGAAGGAGAAGCCTCTGAGAGGAACGCTCAGAGTACCAGTTCGGGTAGCTTTCCTACTGTTGACGTGTGCTTTCTTTGCAAATAACCCTGTACTATTTGAATCGCAGGAAGATACGAGAACAAATTGTAATCTGGTCGCGCATTCCGTCCATGACTTGTAATATCTCTCCTTCTCGCTCTGTATTCTCGTCCTAATCAGATGCAGAACCTGGTGGTAATAGTTTCATTTGTAAGGATTAATGTGGGTGTAAACTGTGGTTGAAACCTCCGGGCCTTGTGCAATCCATTATTCATTACCAACAAGCGCTGTTAATCGCGTTAGGATCGGCTACAAGGGCGTATGTTCACCTGAAAAGGCCAAAAGCATCATCTAACTGAATCCATTCATTTAAGGCCAAAGGTGGACAGGTGGACAGGTGGACTGCATGAGATTAGCTGTGTGTGTGATGGTGTGAAGCAATGTTAACCTTGAGGGAGGAAATGCTTATTAGAAAAGCGCCTTGTACAGTGAATGCATTGTTAATCAGGCAGGGCGTTGGTATCCATAGCCAGTTAGGAAATTAGGATTAGTGTGAACAAGTGATCACAACTAAAAAGGATGGATTTATTTAAGACTTTCCTCGCAGAGATTTCTTCGTCGGTCACGGTATCGACGCTTCACGGTTACAGGCTCTGCGGTCGAACCTCATAAGCCGCTTAGCAACATGGTGTGTAGCAAACATCTCTGATAATTACAGTGTAGTCTGTCGGTAATTCAGCAGTAATCTGCAGTCATACATGCCCACGCTACACAGTGTTTCATAGATCATGAGCAGCTCATTTGTAATCACACTCCACTAATGTCCTAACGTTCTAACACCAACGCCCCAAAGTTGGCCACTGACACACTTCACATCATTTCTTTTACCCAGACCTAGTCTGCAAAACGATATCTAATATCCAAGTAATCCATGCAACAACAAAAAAAACCCATAAAAGTAAACAAATGGTTCTTATATTTAACAGTAGTTAATGTATGAAAAACAGACGGAGTGTATTTTCGAAATTGTGATGGAATTTTGTTTTGAAGTAGCAATAGCTTTTCGGTAAGAGTAGGCTATTACAGTAGAAGGACTATGGGAGCTCGCCGAGACGAAACTTTGTTGACCACCACTTGTCTGTTAGTAAAAAAAAACGATTTTTCAGTCATAGCTGATCAAGGCAATAAACGTGCGTCAAGCTGTATCGTACTGTGGTGGCCAACTTTGGGGCGTGGTGCGGATTTGAGCGGTTTTCCACATCAGGCTACGTATAAATTATAAAACGTACTGGAAACAGGGGCAGTGGTGGCTCAGTGGTTAGGGCACTGGACTACTGATCAGAAGGTCGTGGATTCAAGCCTCAGCTCCGCCAAGCTGCCACTGTTGGGCCCTTGAGCAAGGCCCTTAACCCTCCCTGCTCCAGGG